>JANBXA010000734.1:84425000-84627500 GCA_030556225.1 Cricetiscus sungorus | reverse complement strand
GGTTGCTAGCTTGGGCTAGAGTGTCCTGGAGGCCGCCAGATGGCCTCTGCCTTCTCTGGCTACCTTGGTGTGCCCAGTTGTACTCCATGTCTGTGGTCATTTAGGGGCCATGAAAATGGACATGGAGCTTTCTTACCTCCATAGGCTTCTGCATTTGAAGAAAAGACCATAGGACAGACAGACACAGGGTAGCCTTAAGAAATAGTTTATTGCACTCCATTTTCTGTACTAGGCTGCTTCTCCTCTCCCTTCTGAAAATGCAACTTTACTGATGGCAGCCGAAGCACTGTTTAATAATCTTTGTACTAGTCTCTTACCTAACGAGGTAGATGAACTTTGTTCAGGAATCTAGTGACAGTTGTACCAAAAATCAAATTAGTATTTACCATTACAAAATGTCTAAGCTGGCCACTATCAAAATATGTATCTGACAGAGGCCTAGATTTATGCAACTTTTGTATTTCTATCAACAGTTCCTTTTGATTGTGCAGTATTTATTGTAGATTTAATGCAACACAGCTTTTATTTAAATAATTTATAATACTTTGCCAGAGTGACTTGGGAACACTTTCTATTATTAGTTTACTTGAATGCAAATTCATAATGCTTCCCAAGGAAGAAGACACAGCTTGCTTTACAGAGCATCACAGAGCAAACCAGAAAGGGACTGGTTACACTGGTTTAAAATAAATCTCAAAAGAATGCGGAGAGCACATACCGGACCGTGTTTAACGTCCCCGATAAAGAGTACTGTAAATGTTGCCTGGACAGTGCAAACTAGGCAGTGCTATTGCCAAGGGTTTTTGAGTTAATGGGATATGTTTCTTTGTTGTTTCTGTTTTTCTTACATAGGTGAGACTTTTGACTTTGTTTTCTTCCAATCAGTATGTTAGGATACAGCCCACATAGGAAAAGTCCCTTTAAGAAAACACCATCCCAAAAGTGGCCTCAAGTTTTGGCTGCCACAGATGGTGGGTCATTTCTGAACTTGGCCTGGTGGGAGGGAAGATGGCCTGCAGATAGCCAGGTGGCAGACAGTTATCCGATGCTCGTTATATAAACGTGGGTTTAATATGTTGCTATATACTTTATTGTCATCCAGAAAAGTGAAATAAGAAAATGACTCTCATGACTCAGAACTCAGGTACTTACTGTGACCCTTTGTCTTGATTTCCCTGTGACTTTAGTTCTAGAGATGCACTTGAGTGTCATTTCAGAACTTTTACTTTGATTTTAAATAACAGTGTTGGACACCATCATTTGGAAATGTATTTTCTAATAAAACACCATGTTTGCTGTTTTCCTGTGTTAAGAGCTCAAGTTTAAGTAATAATGGGTGGGGGAAATATATTTTCAGTTTTGATGTCCTAAAATAAAAGCTCATTAACACATGGCAATTTGATTGGCAGCTGTCTAAGAGGTGACATTTTAAGGTGGGCTGTATGTACACATTAGATTGATTGTGTGTTGTAACCACTATGAAAGTCACTGGTTAGAAGGAAAAGTTCTGCAAAGTGGGTCATGTAACTCTTTAGTTGGGAGGGAAGATCTGTACCATGCTCTCACTTTAACTCTTGATGGTTAGTCCCTAAGTGGACATACATGCAAATATGTATACACTTTTTTTTTTTTTTTTTGGGCATGGCACCAGTGGTCATGATAATCATGAAGTTTTGAGCCAAGTCTTAGAGACTGTATTTTCAGGTAAAACATTGATTTTGTTGTTTGGTGACTTTCCCAGTATAAAACCCTTCCGCTATTTTCCCTGTGCATCTCATCATCTGTCCTTTCTGCCACCTGCCCTTGCATCATCCTGTTAACACCTGGTGGCCTTCTTAAGAAGTCATATCTGGGCGCTTTTGTCTTTTCTCTTTTTCAAGATTTATATCTTTTTATTTGTGAACTACAGGTTGATTGTCATTTTGCATTGTAGTTTATTAAAGAAAGTGGCGTTTAAAATATAAGTCTGTGGACACTCAGAGTGCTTCATCTCACATCCTAAGTTTATTTCTCCTCTAAGTGTACAAAGTCATACTTCATTCTAAAAATTAGATAAAGTAGTTTGAAAAGCATGAAAGAAAAATTAGGAGAGAAAAACGTTTATAACAGAATGAGCAGCACAATTGCTCCCCCCCCCTTTTTTACTCTTTCCTTATAAAGGACTGGGAGAAAAACACGAGGAAGAACAGAGAATGCCAAAGATGGTTGCCACTGGCACCAGGATTGGCACCAGACCCTCTTTGTTTAGCTCAGGATGCCTGTGATTTGTTAGTTGGCATCCGCATTGCAGTGTGGAGTGATGTTACAATATATTGACAATTTCCAGATCTAGAAATGTCAATAGTCCTCTTGGCTATTTACAGATCACATACTTCGTCTCTAATGGAAGATGAAATAAAGATGGATGGATAATAAACTCCCTTTGTTGACCAACTTCCCATTGCTTTCATTCTCCCTCTCTTTCTCTCTCTCTTGGTTCAACCCACACTTTTCCCCTTCTCCATCCCCAGCAACCTCATCTCTTCGGAAATGTGGAAAGAGTTACTGGAGCTTTGACACAAACTATAGCGCTACATCTGCATCTGATAGAGTTCTGGGGGAGAATTTATATATTTTGAAATCATTTTTGATACGTAGTTTATTAGGCTTTTGCATCACAGGGCAGTATTTTGTTCAAAGCTCAATGTCTTTGTTACTCAGCTTCTTCCGTGCATACAGCCTGATGGACCACAATCCAGTCCATTTTATTCTTTCTTTCTATTAGCAAAGGGTCGTATTAAGTATGGTTATTTATAAAAATTATATGCCCTCCCCAGCTTTACCTAAAATTTGGTAACTAATTTGGGAGCAACTCTATTTCAGTCCATAAAATCATCTGGTGCTATTGATTCAGAGGGCTGCGCTTCATTCGCCTCTGCTGTTCCGTTGCTACAAGAACCGCCATTTTGTTTGTGAAGTGCCAGGCGAGGGGGAAAAAAAAGGCAGACACTGTGTTTGATGCCAATAATGGTTGCCAGTGGCACCGAGGTTGGCATCAGACCCTCTTTGTCTAGCTGCTGAATGCCTTTGATTCGTTGGTTGGCATCCGCATTGCAGTGGGCACACTGGAAAGTTTTTGACAATCCCTGAATGAAAGCTGCTGCTCGTCTGCTGCAGCAAAGCTTAGCTAATAGAAAACCCTTCCCTTTTTTTTTTTTTTTCTTTTAATGCTTAAAAAAAAGATTGTGACAGATTAAGGAAAAGTAGTTCTAAAATGGGCTCCATATTCCCAAAGATATTAAAGATGTCCAATGATTCTTGGGCAGGTGGTACCTATTCCCTGTATTGTCTTTGTTATTTCATTCGTCAAAACAAAGCAAAGCAAAACTAAATGAAAACCAGCAAGCCTTGTACAGTACACCTTCTCAGGACACACCATCCTTAAAACACTGAGTGGGCTATGACAAGTTTGTGGGGACACGCTTAGTGATATGTCAGTGCACCCATGATGGCTGGCTGTTGCTCCCATTTACATCCCTATTTATTTCTTATTCAATTTCTAGTTCTCTCAGTTTCTACACTCCCTCCTTTTTCAGTAGTTTGTTGAGAGGCCCCTCCTTTCCTCTCTAGTTAGTAATGTATACAGTGGACATGAGAAAAACAGAAAACTTTAATGAGGGAGCTACATGTTAAAATCAGTCATTCTTGACCTCCTCAATCGTGTGCCAAGATGTTGCCAAATTCTTAGTGCACAATTCCATATACCAGGAGAGTGAGTGGGGAAATGGACAATATACCAAAAGGCTAAAATAATTTTGGTTCAAGTTTCCTAGATAGCATTAATATTGCTTCCCAGTTAACAACCATTATCTCATTAATTAATAAAAAGGATTAGCAGTTCTACCCAAAGGGTTACACAGAAGGAAGTGTGGCCTATGGGAGGATGGGAGGCCTTGAGTTGCCAGACTGTGTCCTGTCTGGAGCCAGGAGATGCAGGGGTGCTGGTGGGGTGTGTGTGAGGGGCTGTGGGGAGGAAACAAGGACTGGGCTTTTTGAGAGTCAGGGAGGGGTTTAAAGAAAAGAGAGGTCATGACACAAAGCTTAAAGATCTCAGGAGATAGTGTCTGTTGTTATGAATTTACCAGACGGGAGTTTGAAGCAAATCAGCCTAAGTGAGTTTTGGACCATACTTTCCACTCTTACTAGACATGTTTTTGGAGTGTGGCAGAGATCAGCAGTCTTGCTTCTAAAGTAGTTTCCTTTAGCCTTTGTTGAACCCTTACCATTAATTGTGATCCATTGTTGGGTGGCAACTCTTGTTGCTCGATTGTTAAATGATATCATAATTGAAGTGTATTTTGAAGTTGTGAAAGATGTGACTTGTTTAGAGAGGAAGTTGTAATCATTATTGTCTTTGAAACAGAACCCTTCCTGCTTGTCACATGGCATTAGTGAGGACACACACACACACAGAGCGATTTTCCTCCTTCAGCTACTGCAGCTTAGAATCCTTCTGGGTAACAATTATTTCTTTATGAAAAGCTTAAATAGATAATTGTTTGCAAGTTGACAGCACACTTTAACATTTTAATAATTTTCACTTCATTTGCAGGTATTTCCCATTGTGGGGAAAAATAAGCTTTCATAACTTGTTTAAATGAAGCTGCTCTGCAGGGTAATTTGGTGGGCTCTCATTGAATGAAGTTTGTGTGGATACTTGTTTGATTTAGGAAATGACTGTTAAATTTTCCCATCCTGGTACCCTGTCCTTGACTGAACTTCTGAACTCTGGTACACACTTGTTTGCATTCTTCCTCATACACAATTCACAAGATAAAGAAGGGCTCTTATTGGTATGTCTGGCCCCTAGACTTAATGAGATCTTTGTTAGAATATATATTGTAAGATTAGATACTTAGCAATTTCCCCACTGATAAGGACAAAACAGGGTCTAAGGGGCCGGCAGTTCGCCCTCTTTGCCTTGGTGTCCCTGCTACAAAGGTAGCTTTGCTAGACAACTCAAGAGTTAAACTCCGAGGCCCTGGCTGCCAGCTGGAAAGGGTGGCAGCCGTGTCCTGATATGGTGAGGCAGGCTACTGCATTGCTGTTAATATGGTCTCACTTTTCAAAGGCAGAGGGAAAAGGGAGCACAGGGCAGACAGAGTTGGGGCCATTTGTTACAATCATGATTTTCAAATATTCAAACCATCCTGCAGTGTATTATTTTGCGAAGGAAGCATCCTATGGGGGCCCTCGCCTTGGGCTTGCTTTTCTACCCCACCCTTGCTCCTGTTTAGACAGCGGTATGCATTTTGAAATGAAAAATATGTGTATAGATTTGTATGTTTAGAGTCACACACTTTGTACTCTGTGTCTCCTATGACTGAGAATCAAAATTGTGTTCACTGCTAGGGAATAGTGGTGATTTAGGGGCTGTGTCCTGTAGTGACTAGAAGGGTGGTGGGGTTTTGTGGGAGCCAGCACCCTGCTCAACGTGGTGAAGCTTGTACGCCTGGTGATCTCCAATGAGCACAAGCATTCCCAATGCAGATGTATAGATTTGTGAAAGATTTAGTAGGGTTTAAAAATGCACATAATTGTTTCCCCCCTAAATTTGGAATTTGAATGAAAACTGCCAAAAGGAAATGAAAGTTTTAATCTCCACCGACTTTTCTTCTTTTTAATCTGGTACTCCAGTTTAAATAAACCATCCGAGACACTAAGCAGGGTCTTTCTCCACTCGAGCTTTGATTCTGCTAAGTTAACATGAAAAAGCCCATTATTTGGTTTGTGACATTCCCTTTACTGCTTCTGCTGAAAAGTTAGAATCTAGAACCTGAAGAAGACGGCATTCATGGCCAGCCTGAGTCTGAATCCTCTGCAGTTCCTAAACACTGAGATATGTTAGTTTTCATTTCTGTCATCACAATGGCCTTACAGGATAACTAACTTATCTTCAAAGGAGTAATTACTGCTTTGTTTGGGAATAGCACACAGCTCACACTAACACTGACCGTTACTAACTAGCTGAAAATGATGGCACAGAGCAAGGCCGGTCTTCTGCTGGGAAAGTAGCCTCTGATAAAGTTTCTTTTAGTTTATGAAAGAATAGCACTTTGTAGTATGAGAGCAGAACTCATGGCCCTGTAGGAAGGAGTTTGTCAGCACACAGGCTGTGACAGAGCAGGGAGCCCAGCCCGCAAAGCTTTTCCAGCTTTTCATCCTTAAAGGAGGAGTCGTTTTAGAAATCTGAAGGTCCCGTGGTGATGTGACTGAAAACTGGAGTGGGGACAGTGGCATGTCTCAAGGCCAAGGGCTCACTTTTCTGTGGCAATGTGGTACATGGTCTCTTTATAAAGTGACTTCTCAGGTCCTGGGACTCTACTTATGTGATGTGGTTAATTTAACAGAGTTTAGTTGTTAGGATTTGGCATAGACAATAAATCATCAGACTGTAGGGAACTTGTGAAAACTCTGTGTGTGTAGCAAGGAGTGTGTCTTTAGGATTAGCTTGTATTAACTGGAAGTGGGCTTTTTGGTTGTTACATTATTCAGAAAATTGGGATAAATGGCTACCAATTAACCAGTGAGGTGGAAAGACCTTGAGGCAGAATTGAGGGCCACACATTAAAAAAAAAATTCTTATAATTTGAGCAAAGCAGTATTCTAAGGAAAAGAGCCAGTCATTCATGTGCATCAATACATTGTTTATAATAAAACACTTAAACACACATTCTCTCTGTTTATGATGGTAGTTTAAACAGGACACTGTTGGTGAATCACAGACAAATTAAAGAACTCTGAATAAAGACTATATAATTGGAAATATGGAGTGATGGATGAAGTAATTTTATGAGCTGAAAAGTTGCCTGGAGGTTGTATGTTTTCAGAATCCCATTTAAGGGCACTTCAGAGCATGCATTAAGTTACTGATACAGCACAATCAGAAAACTAAATTTGTTCAAACAAGTACAAAGCAAAATAGGAACTGCCTTTGAGAAAAATTCTTAAACGCTAAGTACATACAGTTTTAAAGTTATATATAGCTTCAACTACTTCTCAAAGTAGGAATTCAACTAAATATTATGCACTGATTTTTAAAATACATGGACACATTTAATATTACGTATATTAAAATAAGTCCTCCGTAAAACTGCAAAGCAATATTTAACAGGCACCAAGTACTACTAAGTGACACACACACACATACTCTGATACTGAAGGAAATTAAAGTTTTTTTTTTTTGCTTTTGAAAAGCTTAATTTTGTAGATTTATATTGGAAAGCATGCAGGCAAACATAATAGTTTTAACAGTAATGAATTGAAAGTAGGGACAAAAAAATGATCATGCATATAGATGTCAACAAAGGGATTTGAAATAGGGTCTATTCGGGGTAATTCATATAAGTAGGGGACGCCACTTGCATTTGTACGAAAGTGTGAAAAATGTTCTCGCTTTAGACAACTTGCATTTTATTATTCTGACATCTGCAGTTTCTGGATGGATTAGCTTAAATTTGCTATGCTATGTTAAAAGCCTTGTTTTATGAGGTCGGTCTCAGCTTCTGGCCTTGGTGTCAGGAACCCTGCTACGGGATGCAACTTGCCTTGTTAGGTTTAATTGACCAAAGCTGATGTGTTAAAACAATTCATTTGGGCTGTAACTTATGCCCTGGCTAAGTTGCTACCTGAATCCCTTGACCTTGACTTGTCTGGGTCATGAAATGGCTGCAAGCTGTTTGACCTTTCTATTGTGTAATAATGTCACTGTTTCCTCTTATTCTTTTATGGTAATAGCTGACAAAAAGGCCCCAGCCCATACTTTACACACCAGTGGACTCAAGGCGTCCCTCTGGTCTAGCCACATCTTCTGTTTGACATGGTCTGGCTGTAGAAGTGACTTTCCTTTGTTTGCTGACAGTGATGGGGACAAATTTGCAGCCTTGCTGGCTATAGGAGGTAGGGGATTTTGTTCAGGATTTTGGAGGGATTTGGATCAATTCTTTGTGGATTTTCAACTTGTGTGTTTTGTGATGACACATCACAATTCCCTCTCCCCGTTCCACTGAGGCTTACTTCTTAGCCCTGTATATTTATGGTTTCCTTAGCCATTATTTTTCAACATTTTGGCTGTTAAAATAAAAGTACTTTATTGTCATTATGTAGGTTAAAGTGACAAATTTAGTTGCACGTTTGGTTACTCAGATACCAGTCTTAAAACAACTGACTTATACCTGGCACTGCGATCATTGCCCGGCATGGGAAAACACATATGCTGAACACGTAAGACAAAAACGATCACTTTACCCACTGAGCGAGCGAGCGAGCATGCTGTCTTCTAAAATATGTTATGGTTTCGGAGAACCCTGTTCTTATTGTGGTAATTTCTTGACATAGTAGTGACCCCTAGTAGTAAATGTGCAGATTTTGTTTCTGTAGGGGCTTTGGTCAGTATAGAAAGTTAACTATCCATCTTAAAGAATGTAAAATTGTTTTTCTGTTCTTCATGAAAACCCCACATTCAAAAATGGAGAATTTTACCTTGGTTCTTGTTCAAAGCAGTGAAATAATTTAATTTTAAAAATATTGGAAATGTCTTCTAAAATGTTAAAACAGAGATATTTTTATCCTACCAATCTTTTCATTGCCAAATATGACACTATACTTTGTGATTTTTCCCATATTTGCCAGATTAAATGTTTAAAATGCAAACTGTTATGTTTTATTTTTAAATTATTAGAGGAAAGAAGGAAGTTTAAGTTAGAGTGTGCATTTTTTTTTTTTCTTGTGCTGCACACTGTTTACACGTGAGTGATACACCAACAGATGAGAGACAATGTGGCTTTGGGATCCTGGGAAAAGCACTGGAATTCTGGGTTCTCATTAGATTCTTTTTCCTAAAAGTAGCAGGTGAGAAATTTTCTTTAAACAAATTCTTTTAGTATTAAACTGTCCTCCTGTAGGGATTCTCAGGGTATCAAGGAAGTTGGATGCCTTTAAACTCAAATCCTGTGGACGATGAATCCTAGGGTTCAGGGTTCTAGGACAGTTGGAAAATATCCACAGACCTCACTGGATCTGCAGCCTGGATTTCCTCTCCTTATAGAAACAATTTAGAGGAGGAATGAGCCCACCTGCCTTTCAGTTTATTCATTGGCATACCACAGGTGATGCTACCCTGGGGTAGAGTTTGGGTGTGGTTAGTGGGCTGTTGGGTCACATGGCAGTGGAGTTGAGGTGTAAAGGGTTTTAGAAACATCTGTGATGTTCTTCTAGCCACATTCCTCAGTTCTTTAATGATTGTTAAAGTGATCCCAGTGTGGTCAGTTTCTGGTCTGTGGCTAATCAGTGGGTGCTGGGGTATACACACAGGTGTGTTTTGGGGAGTTAAGAGTTTGGGGGAGATCTGGCAAGGGCTTAGATCTGGCAAGAATTGAGAGATTGTTTATGGATTGAAAAGTGAATAACCCTTTCCTCTTGCCTTCTTAGGTTTTGCAAAGAGATGTCTTAGTTTAGACTGCTGTAACAAAGTAGCAGACTGGCTGGCTTACAGACTCCAAAATACATCTTCCACATAGTTCTGGAGGCTCTTAGTACAGGGTCAGAACTCAGCAAGGGTCACCAAACATGTTACTGATCACCTTCTTCAGCGTTTTTTGGCAGAAAATGCACTGGGATCTCTCTTCAAGTCACTAATCTCATTTATGAAGGGTCCACCCTCCTGACTTAATTTGGTACCATTTATGTTTCTTAATACCATCATCTTGGTGACACACAAACTTTCTGTTTGTTTTCTCTTGCTATAGTTAAACACCATGACCAAAAACAGCTTGGGAAAGAAACAATTTATGCCACCTTATGCTTCCAGGTAACATTTCATCACTGAAGGTAGTCAAGGCAGTGATCTGGGTCAGGAACTAAAGCAGAAACTAAACTTACTGGCTTGCTTCTTCTCTGGCTTCTGCTCAGTTAGCTTTCTCATGTAGCCTGGTCCCACCTGCCTAGGGGTGGTACTGCCCTCAGTGACCTGGGCGCTCTAATATCAGTTAACAATCAAGATGATGCTCCACAGATATGCCACAGGCCACTGTGACAGAGGTTGTCCCGGACTTCAGTTCTCACTCCCTGGGTGGCTCTGTCATGGTGACACAGACTAGCAGTAGGAGCAGGTCAGTCTTTAACACTAAGCGTATGCCGAGAGACCAGCTTTGTGGCTCTGGTTAAGTCCTTCACATTTCACACTCTTTGATTTTCTCTTTTATGAAAAGGGAGTTATAATGACTCTTAGGATTTGTGAAATCATGTAAGTAAAGCATTCATTTGATAATAGCTGTTCTCACTATGTGTGAAGGAATATAGCATAATCTAAAGACTTCCAGAGAAGCAATCTAAGCATGAATGTGAATATTTAAACAAGTACCCAGCAGTGAGTTAGTAGCTATCTCCATTGATACATCCTAAAGAGGAAAGAAAGTGATATTCCACTCCTCCTGTTGTGAATGGGTCCTTGTTAGCAAGAACTTTGAAGGTTTGCATCTGCAGTTAGCTAAAGCTGTATAGTTTTGAAACCTACTTAAATTAGAATCACTGTATCATTTCAGTAGTCCTCGGATTTTCTAGAGTTATCTTGATCTATCTAGGCATATTTCAAAGAAAGGAGTAACATAATTTTATTTGTGGCTTTCTAAATATAAAGCTTCCCTTGTGTTAGCTAAAGGATGCCCTGGTCAGTACTTGTAATGAATGTTACCCTGCAGTGGAACATGGAAGTCTCCTGTGTAGCGAAATGAAGTCACCAACATTGGAAGAGCTTCCTTTACATTTTATGTCAAATTGAATGGAAGTGGGGATAATGTGATGAGGCTGGACAGCTGTTTAAAAGGAGCAAGCACTGGTTTTGAGGCTATCAGTCAGAAAGGTTGTGTGACCCTTAGTCGGGTCAAAGCCTCAGATTGCTTAATTGGTTACATGAATTGTTTTAATTTCACTGCCATCTGACTCTTTCAAGTCAGTCTTTCCTATGCCTCCTTTTTGTGGCTTCCAGAAAAATTAATTAAATGATCTCTAGAGGGAAGAAGTTAGTATTTATTGCTTAGAGTGATTTCACTTTTACTAAGAACAACTGGTTGTTAAAGGAGAAATGGTTAAAACATTGGCTTCTCCACACCATGAGGTAATTTGGGATCAGTGTTTGACTTCCCGTGGCTCTGGTTGGTTGGTTTGCCCATGGGCCTGGAGCTAAATTCACGTGCCAGATTCCTGGGCAACTGGCTGGTCCTGCTCTCACTGGCCAGTGGACTGTTCCTCTCACTCAACTCTGCACAAAGACTTGGAAAGTATAGACATTAAGAGTGAACTATCTTAAATTGTATGTCGTGCTGATGCTGTGTTCAGAAGGAACACATTCCTAGATGAAGGGCTCAGTGATAGTGTTTATCATAGAACTACAAGATCTCCTCAGGGGTCAGGATGAGAAGTTGTTTCATGTTTATCTAGTAGTTAAAGGGTAACTAGGGTGTGCATGGAACATTGGTTGGAACATTGATCAGCTTGCTTGGATTCTGGTTCGTAAATTCTAATAATCTGTGGTGTGCATTTTCTTTTTGAGAAGACACTGGCATTCAGTTGCTGTTCTGTTCACAGGATACACACAAATCTATAAAAGTGAGTTCCTAGAACACACTGTATCCTCAAGTTTTCAACATTCAAGTTGGATCGCTGCTGATAACATTTCTAACATTTGTTACTGTGTCTTTCCAATGCACTCACTTGAAAGCTTTGCTTACACTTATGATGTAAGTTAATTCGATGCTACAATGAGAACATCCACATGGATCTTAAACACTACACTGGCTCTGTTTTGTAGGCTCTCAGAGATGCTGAAACGTCTCTTTCTTCCTGCTACATCAGGCATCATGTTTCAGTGTATGACCTGTAGTTATCATGTGCAATTTTGGTTCCATTTATAGTCTCCAAATAAGGGAAAAGCAGCTTATAGTAATATGAGGATCACTGGTCTTACAATAATTAAATAGACTCGTTATACTGCATTAATCCCGTTTGGAACAGTTGGAATGACTTCTCAGTACTAACAAACACAGCATTAGGGCTCACAGTTAATCTGCTTTTTGTATCCAACGTTTGTGTAATATAAAACATGTGTATAGAGAGACATATTTCAGATTTAAGATGAGTTCATGGGAGGACAAAATGAAATTATATTAGATTTGAGCAATATGAACATAGTTCCAAATACTGATAAAAATCTGGAATCCATTTAGAATGAGAGTAGGTAGAAAAATATTTTTAGCAAGTTTTCTTCTTTGGTAAATACTGTGTTTGTATTCTTTGAGTAGTCCCCGCCTCCCCCCAAGAGACCCATGTTTTGTATATGATGTATAAGACACACACAATGAGAATGGAAACCTTTGTGCAGTCTACTATCCAGCTTGTAAACTTGTGGTCATGGTATCTGTCATTGGTAAAACCTCTGATCAGTCCTAGAGAGCATAAAGCAGACTCAGTTTTAAAGTCTGGCTCAGTCTGCTTCTGAAGTTCATGGGAATGAACTATGCTAGTCAAAGACTCATCTTTCGTTCATTGTTCAAAGAGCATCATTATGGTTTTGTCGAAAGGGCTCTTCAGTTAGGATTATGTTTATGTCTCCTGTGGTACAAGTCCCACAAGGCAGAGTTCTCTCCTCAGTGTGGGCGTCTTTATTGTTATTGAGTGTTTCACACTTGGGATGTGAATTCATTTTTGGTGCTCCAGTTCCAGGAAGAGCATCTTGGTAAGGAGGAAGGATTAGTCTGTTCCAGGACAGATTGCATCGTCTGTGCAGTCTGTGGAAAGGGCGAGATTACGGAGTGGTATGCAGCCATTTTAGACCACGTGCCTGGGACCAGCTACCACATTGTCAGGGAAAAACACGATGTAGCAATAGTATTAGATCATGCAAATGAGACTACTGAATAGTAATAGTTATGGGCAATATTTTGGAAAACACTGATTAGTGACAGTTTTATTACAGCAAATGTATGTATCAAGTCCCCAGATTTCATTGTAACGCACTGAAAACAGATGTCAAAGTGTCCCAAACAGAATTTCATGGTTAATCTACATATTGCATGGAAAGTACAAACAAACCATTTAGAATTCTGTTATTTAATCCTTTTAGAAGGAACAAAAATATACAATTTAGATTTTCTCCATTCTTTCTTTTAATTTCAGTTTTTGTTTTCTAGGGGCTGAGGATGAATTATTTTTCTGTTTGTTATTTTCTTAAGATGCATATGGAAGAAAACATACATATGGATGTGATTTCATGTAATGTACTTTAAATTGTAACTTTCTGAGCATGGGATTTTTGTATTATAGAAAGGAAAAATTAGGTGCTAAATTATTTAATGATTTGATAGTGGAATTCCTTCCTTCCTTCCTTCCTTCTTTCCTTCCTTCCTTCTTTTACTGGCAGATTTTACCCTGAGCCACACAGTGATTGAAGCAGCCTGCTGAAGTAAGAGACAACAGTTATTGGCCCTACTTCTGTCAAGTACCTGGGGGACTTTGCCTCTCAGTGACTCAGTTTCTAAAGGACTTCTTCAAGACCTCTTAACTCTGGCATTTTAGGAATTTGGCTTCTGGTTAGCTTGACCATGGGACAGGGTGGTCCCCTTCATGCTAAGCAGCACTTAGGAAGATTCAATGCTCTTGCTAAATTGAGCTTCTAATAGGTTTTATTTGTTATTGAGTATTATGTAACATCTCCATGTTGTTCAGTTCAAAGTCCAATAATCAGATGGTTTAGGTCAGTCTAAACCTTAAAAAAAAAGCTTGCTTTTAAAGAAAGCAGCCTTCCCTGTAGTTTTAGAGCTGAGGGAATCTCAAGAGATTACAGTTTGGAATATTGTGCCTAAGAGACCAAAGCCTCTTTGGTTGTTTATGTCAGTCTTACTGCTGCAGAGGAAGAATAAGCATATCTAATAAAAATGTTAGTTTATGAAGACACCAGCAGCAGCTTTTTAAGAGAAGCATAGACAAACGTCATAAAACATCTCATATTATTATTTCTACTTTCTTGAAATATGTTGACTCAAGGGTCTGGCATTTTCTTTCTGTCTCTTCATAGGAAGCGCTGTAGGAAGTCAGCCTGCAGCCATGCTTTCCATGGGAAGTTGCCTTTCCCCTTCCTGGTGGCTGGAAAACACTCCCTTAAAGTTACAGACAGCAAGCTAATAACATGGGTGTGGTAGCAGCGGGAAAACGGAGAGATCCACTGAAAGTGCATTGTTTGAAGTGTTTGAATAAATGTTTGAAACAAATTTAAGAAAAAAGATTTCGACTTGAAAGTCACATATTTTAAGAAAAAGTAGGAGCTGTCTTCAGTAGGTTTGCAGGCTGCCCCTGGATCTCTGTGATTTTTCAGATTAGTTTGATAATTACTATCTCCATTTTTCTCCTGTGTCATGAGCATCTTTTATCTCAGTTGTAACTTTTAAAAAAGTTTAAAACCGTATATAGTTGCTCTTATTTAAGAGATGTTTCTAAGGATTCTGTCTAAGTTCAATTTTTAGAAAACAGAACATTATGCTTTGTTTGAAAGGCCCATCAAAGAACCCTTCAAAGGGTGTTTTAAGGTAAGTATCCTTTCCTAGTGGGAAAGCCTGAGCTGGCGTTTATGTTTCACATGTGTCCTGTCCCTGGAAACACCTTGGAGAAGGCTGGATTTGAAGAAGCAGGCAGTGTTAGAAAGTGTTTTTAAAAGCTCACTTCTAGTCTGATGGTTTGTGAAACAAATTTTAAGGTGCGTTTCTCAGACACACTTGGAGATAGAAAAACACGTGAATAAATTTGGATGTTGTGGAAGCACAGGAAAGGCAAAGCCATGATGTGGGAGTGTCCCAGGAAGTATGTGGCATTTATTTAGTGAGCAAATGCATATAAATTTAAACTGTATATAGGACAACAGGGGAACTAGATTGGTTACTGGAGTGGTACAAGGGAAAGTCTTCAATCTGGGTAAATTGTTGTTTATTGGGGCTTCTTTATTTTATATCTGTCTAGTGATTGGTCAGTGTTTCACAATGTCACCCCACTGTGTATATATTTTAAATTTTAAGAATGAGTAAAAAGAAACCATACGGTGTGTCTATGTCAGTCATAGAGCATATTCTAGACCATGTTGTGGGTTTGAATGATGGGTTTGTAATACTCACTGTGTGGTTGGGTAAACTAGTTTTATTTGCTAAGATTTGGTTTCCTGAGCTCTGGAATGGTATGCACTTTTGCTTGGCAGTTCTGAGAGTCAAATGAGAAAATACTTGTAAAGGGCTTGGGCCACACTTCTCATATTGCAGGTACATATTAAAACATTTACCGACAGCTGGGTGTGGTGGCATGTACCTTCAAACCCAGCACTCAAGAAGCAGAGGCAGGTGGATCTCTGTGAGTTCCAAGACAGCCAGGGCTGTATAGTGAGACTATTTTTTAAAAACAAAACACTCCCCTCAACTCCAATCTAAAACCTTTTACAGATAAGCTCTGATTTTAATCAGCTTTCCAAGTGCTGACACTTAGTAGGTCTTCAGTATTTACTCTGTCAGAGAGCACTCCCTGCCTTTCTTGAGGATTCTGGAAGACCAAGTGTCCTTTTTGTGGGGCACAGAATATTAATTTGAAGAAAAGCACCTGAAGTTCTCACTTTTTCAAATACTGTAATTATGGTGAGAGTTCAGATATCATGGTTGTTCTGTGCCTTTGTAGAATCCATCCCTGCAAGGGATAGTAGACCCACAGCAGGTCACTGTCCTCATCTCAGTAACTTCAAGAGAGGCATAGCCTTCTTCTTTAGGAGCGTAAAGATATGCTGGATGCCAGTAACATTTCTTGTTAGAATCCAATATACATGGCTACTAGTCATTATTCTTAAGACCTTTAATTTAGGCTATAAGAAGATTGCTGAAGTAAAAGTAATTGGAAACAAAGGTGAGCACACATATAAACTGTTGACTAAACACAAGTATTTGGGACTGTGATATTTATGCAGGAAATTAGACTTTAAAACCCCAAATGTTTTCACGAGCTTGAATAATGATATGGGCATATGATATTTATGTAACTTTATGATAAGTATGCATTTGTCCTTTTCATCTTATTAATATTTAGTAATACTTCCCCAAACCAGCTGAGAAGAAATGTTTCAGTGTTATGTGTAAGTTCTGTCCTTTTGAAAAAAAATGTTATTAAAAATTATTTTACTGGTTCTATATTTTCAAGTACCTGAAATGTTTTGGCACTGGGATCTTTGCCTCAATCGTCACTTCATTGCCATTGTTACCTTGTTAGTCATTTAATGGTTGTCAGCTTTTCTGAAGTGTTGTATTATGTGTGTGTACACATAGTGTATATTCTGGTATTGAATGTGATTTTGTACATACAGAGTTAATGAGGTAGGTATTTATGAAATTATTAAAATGCATAATTCAGGAAAAATATTAAACATTTGGTGTAAATATACAAATTGGTTAAGAGTGCATTCAGAGAATAAGAATACTGTACTGGTTATTTAGTATTATGACTTTGCTCAAGTCATTTACATTTAGAAAAGATCATGGTCACTTGTGGTGTAGATTAGCTGCAAAAGCTAATGGCAGTGAAACAGGCATATACTACCTAAGTGTCTCACCCACTACTAAATATAGTTAGAGGTGCTGAGCTTGCTGGGAGGAGACCCAGTGGGACTGTGATGAAAAGGTCAGAGAGGAGGTCTCAGGGGCTATGTGACAAAACAAAACAAAAGGAAATACTATTAGGAGTCTACCTGCATGGATTGTGTTTGGCAATGCTGTACTCTGCATTGAGAATACATATGTGTGTGACAAATTGGATCTTTTGTTAAAAGTTTGTTAAAGAATTTAATATGCTGTTTTAACTCAGATTCTACAATGTTTCTGATTAATTAATTTCACCTTTTGTTACTACTAAATTATAGTTTTGAAACTATTCTTAAACACTTTGCCTCAGATTTTAGTGTTTATTTTATAAATTTTTTTATTCATTGTAATATTTTAATTGTTTATCATCTTGAGTGGAAAATGCCAATATCTTATGCATTAATGGCTTATTTAAATATATTTCATAATTGACAAAATAATTCTATAAGCAATTAAAATATGATAGGCAGATTGTTCTACAAAATTGTTTTTTTCTAATTAAAGTTGAATTCAGATTTTGGTCACCATTATCTTTTAAAAGTCAAGTTTGGCTCACCAGCTCAACAGAAAAAAAAGAAGAGTCTAATGAGCTGTGTTTTGTTGTTAGACTAAAGTATGGCATGATACAAATTCATACTTATTTGATCAGATCTTTACAATAGCTTTCAGTTCACATTTGCAAAAGGTAAAACCTAAAAATGGAACAGACTGGGCCTGATGGTGCATGCTTTTAATCCTAGCACTTGACTGGTGGAGGGAGGCAGAGGCAGGCAGAGGTAGGTACTTCTGTGAGTTCAAGTCCAGCCCAGTAGTCATAGTGAGTTTCACGACCACAATAGCCACACAGTGAGACCCTGTTTCAAAAACAAACAAACAGTAATTAGTCCTGTTTTTGTAGGACACGAGCAGCACTAACATGCCAGGGAGATATGCTTAGCTGGAATTGGAAGGACTAGTCAGGATGCATTCTGTATTGTGCCCATCATGGTAGCACGGTGGACTCTGGGTGATGTTAGCACCCCCATGCAGAAGTGAGACCAAGAAGGGCCATGGAGCTGGGAGGTAGAGCATACGCCATGCTCCTAAAGGCAGCTGCATTTAGCTGGACAAAAAGCAAGAATAAATGTGGCATCGGGGTACATCCAGTCATTTCTCCAGCTCTATAGCATCAGTCTGGTGGTGGGCCACGTAGGACAAAGTGACCCACTGAGTTGGAATTTGCTAGAAGAAGCCATGGGAACAAGTGTCAAAAGGTTGAGACTCCCGAGTACTGGATTGAAAATCAGGTTTTTATAGTTTGTAGCAATATGATATGAGTCCCAGCAAGTGCTTTAAAATCCCAGGGGCTTCATTTCTTATGCAAAGTAGAGGTAATACTAACCTTGAAAGTTGTTTTGGAGTGCTGAGGGAGTTAATGACTTTCAGGCCTGAGTACTGAACTGACACACAATAGATAGCATAGTTAAGAAGGCAGGGTGCTATAGGCTGAGGTGGCTTCCTGCATGTGGCCATTGCAGCTGTCTAGCAGACATTTAGTATACATGTGATATATTCTAAACTCTGTTTAATGAGTCATCTGTGTCACTCACTTATTTCAATTGTATTCTTTTGTTTTTTTTAGACCAGGCTGGCCCTGAATTGGTACTGATTCTCCTGCCTCAACATCACAAGTACTGGGATTATAGGAATGAGCCACTGAACCAGGCTTCATTTAACCCTCATAGAGTCTATAAGGCAGATGCTTTTCTGTCCATTCATAAATGACAACTCAGCAGTTGATCTAGTTAAACAAAGACTGGATTTGTAGTTTGTCTCCAAAGCTCGCTCACCTTTTCTTTCTTTCTTTTCTTCTTTCTTTCTTTTCTTCTTTCTTTCTTTCTTTCTTTCTTTCTTTCTTTCTTTCTTTCTTTCTTTCTCCCTTCCTTCCTTCCTTCTTCCTTCCTTTTTCCATATAGCTTTATTTTATTAATTTTTAAAAATTTAAATTAGAAACAATCTTATTTTACATATCAATCCCAGTTCTCTTTCCTTCCCATCCACCCACGCCCCCCCCCATCCCATCCCCTTTCTGCTCCCCAGGGAGGGTGGCTTTCCATGGGGGATCATCAAAGTCTGTCATATCATTTGGAGCAGGGCCTAGGCCCTCCCCTGTGTGTCTAGGCTGAGAGAGGATCTGTCCATGGGGAATGGGCTCCCAAAGTCCATTCATACACCAGGGATAAATATTGATTCACTACCAGAGGCCCCATAGATACACAGGCCTCCTATGACTCCCACATTCAGGGGGTCTGGGTTGGTCTTATGCTTGTTTCCCAGCTATCAGTCAAGAGCTCCCTCTTGTTCAGGTCAGCAGTGTCTGTGGGTTTCTCCAGTCTGGTCTTGATCCCTTTGCTCATCACTTCTCCCTCTCTGCAACTGGATTCCAGGAGTTCGGCAGAGCTCTTTCTTAACCATTCATTTAGGCCATGAAGATTCCTCTGACCACGTAGGGTACAGGGACAGATACAAATGTTTGCACATTAAGTAATATACACTATGTATCTAAAAAACCCCAAAAGCTCATTTGACTTATTCACATATTTCAGAAAATACTGAAGTGCTCATTTGTTTTACATTGGACTTGTATATAATTCAGTTTGTACTTATTAATTCCGATATATAGTCCTGTGATTTCCTAGCTCATCTCTTCTCCTGAGCTGAGTTTCTTTTGTCAGTTGTTGTTTCCCTCTACTCTATATGCTTCTTGTGTGAGGCCCTAGAATTGGATGTGTTCACTGTACAAAACACAAAGGACACACTGGAAAAAATAAAATGTCCTTAGAGATAGGACTAAGCAAGTCAAGAACATTAAAGGGATGCAGAGCTTGAAGCATGGGCTCCCAATGTCTACTTGGAAATAAGGCCCTTGTGGGCCCACTCATGGAGCTGTTCGGCACTTCCCTCGTGTTTTAGGATACTTGTTCTGCTGTTCTCACATGTAAGAGTAGTTGGGTTCTTTTTCTCTAGTGTATTGACATCTTTAGATACCATGTATATACAATCAGCTCTTCATTTTCTACGAAGTTTTATGTTGGATTTTTTTTTTCTAAGAAGAATAAATATTTCATCATAGTTACTGTAGGTTCTTGGTTACAGAAGATTTAAGCAAAAGACTTCATGAGTTTTCTGTATACCCTAAGATTTTGTTTCTAAATATTTTATTCTCTTGTTTTTGGCTCAAGGGATTGTTTTCTTCTTCTATAATATGGAAGATCATAGTGAGAAAGCTAATGTGTGCTACAAGACTGCAGGAATGACCTTACCTCAGCAAGCTGGCATTGCCTTCTGAATTTTATTATTATGGCAGTAAGATCAGCAGTCACAAAACAGCAAGTTGAAAATATCCCATGTGCCCTTTGAATTGATTAATGAAATCTTTACAGTTCCTAAAAGGGCCAAGCAAGACTGTCTTAACAGGCAGAAGTTGAGGTTAACTACTGAGTACATGACTGATCAGCTAGTGACAGAGCCAAGGTTTGAATCCAGCCCAACTCATTCCAATATCACCAGCACTATTTCATTTAGAAGATGTACTTCACTAGGTGTGCCATTCAGGGATAAAGCACATGGGTAGCATGGACAAGGCCCTGGGTTTAAGACCTACCATCAAATGCATCATGATACTGATGGGGATGATGCTGATGGGGATGATGATGGGTCAGTTCTTCAACCTCCCCCAGCAAAACATCCTTAAAGTGTCTTTTCTGCTTTGCCAAGGGATGTAAGTTGTACTTTATAATTGTGTATCCGTGAAGCAGTCAAATGGCTGTCAACACATCTCCGTGTGACTGTGCCTATAGTATTTACTCCCCACAGTTAATACTTCTCTCTGATTCTTTCCTGTTGGATATATGCTTTCCATCAGAAACTATAGCTCTCTCCTTGGGTTAGCAGTGAGCAACAAAGCCCTCCCTGGTGTTTAAATGCATTAGTTTTCTGTATCCACAAACAAGAATATAGATTTTCTGTCTTCCTAGTCGGTTCCTTTTCAGAGATGTTTGTGAGAACAGTGAAGGCTCAGGCTGAATCAGCTTGAGTTCATGCAGCACTGAACATTGCTAGTACTGCACTTGTCCTGAATGAGGAGTCCATTGTCCCAAAGGACACTGAAGCCCTTAGCTGGGAACTTACAGTCAGGATGCTCTATTCCCAAGCTAGTTACACAGAAGCTCTTCTGTGCAGGCTGGAATGTGGCAGTTAAAAGGGGCACTTTGATCCCCACAGTGAAGTAGGTACAGATTCCCATGCACCATTATATTGGGTCATAAGGGGATTTGCAGAGATTTCTATTTTCAATTTAATTTAAATTCTTTAAGTCTGTTTTCTGTGAGTGATACAGCCATGTAAATATATATGAACATTTTGTCAGAAACAAACAAAAAAAGCAAGTCACTTAAAGACAGCCAATGAAACTCATTCTCTGAGAACCTCTGGTCAGAAATGACACTGATACCCAGCTATGTACATCATTTAGGCAACATGGGGCAAACTCTGTCGTGTGGGGCTTGATGTTTCTGTAGTTATTAATTTAATCTTTTAACCATGTAGAAGTTACCTTGCCAGACTAGCTGTGAGGTGTCAGGAACTGTATGAACAGCTACAACCTCTGTCTTGATCATGTTTACTCAGGAATGAGCAAGGGCTTTGAACCCAGGCATTAGGCAATGTGTGAAAGAGGCTCACTCACCTGGCCATCAGGACAGATAGAGGAAGTTTGGGCAAGTCCATGTGCTTTCAGGAAGCTGTTATTTTCTTTAAAAGGGTCAAATCTTCCAGCTTCCTTGTCAATAAATTAAAGCAAAAGACTGGGGATGTATCACAGTAGAGGTCTTGCTTAGTTAGCATGCACAAGACTCTGGATTCCATCCTCAGTCCAGGCATAAGCAGTAGCATTTGCTCGTGCCTATTATCCCACACTTGGGAGATAGAGGCAGAAGGGTTAGAACTCCAAGTTCATTGTCTGCTACACAACAAATTCCAGGCCAGCCTGGGATATGTGAGGTCTGCCTTAATATATATATACACACACATACAGATGAATACCTCCATGTGTGTTTTTAAGAACTCTAGACACAGGCCAAGTGTTGGTGGCATACACCCTTAATCCCAGCACTCAGGAGGCTGAGGCAGGCAGATTTCTGTGAGTTCAAGGCCAGCCTGGTCTATAGACTGAGTTCCAGGACAGGCTCTAAAGCTAAAAGGAGAAACCCTCCTGTCTTGAAAACCAACCAACCAAACAAGCAAACAACAAACAAACAAACAAAAAACTCTACACACAGACATACATGAGTTTGTCTTAGTAGCAGTGCACATATTTAAGGTCATGCTCATGTATTTCTGTGAATAATCACATGAAAAAGTTACATTGTGTATGTTACCACATAGGTATTTTGTGACTGCCTCACATACACTGTTGTTGATTGTACAAATCGTGTAGTACTTTAGAGAGAAAGTCATTGAACATGGTGCCATCTTTACCCCTTAGATGATACATAGCATCTTCTTGATTGCCTTTGTTCCCATTAGTAGAGGACTAAAGACTGCTACAGAAAGAGGTAGATGGAATACTTCTGTGTATAGTTATTATAACGGGATATAATTGAGTGACTATTCAAAAAATGTTATCAGTATAAGGAGATGGTTTAAACATTAAAATTTAATAGCACAACTTTAAGTGGCTCAACTTCATACAGTGACAATTTTTATACTGAACCAATTTTCTCATTTTTCCTCTGTGTAAATCCATCTACAAAAATCAAATACTTAAGAGTGAAGAGTAACCACAAAGTTTTCCTTCAAAGGTTTACATTTTTTTTTTAAAGCATATTGATTTTCTTTAAAGAACAGACATTTGCCCCATCTGTTGTATATTTTACATTCCTTTAGGTGTTTTCAAGTTTTGAGTTAGTAGTTCTTTCATTCTATAACCTCATTTTCCTAAAGGAGACAGGTGCATGCACATTCATGTGCATCTGAACTTGTGAAAATGAAGCTTAGGGATTATAACAATTTAGTCAAGGTCATAAGTGACCTGACATGCCCTCCAGCATGCTGTTTATAATTGCTGTGGTTAGTTCTCTGTCTCACTGTTTTTACCTATAATGTCAAAACACAATTATATGGAGTTGGTATGTTCACTAATAGCAGTTTATCTCTGCATGGTTTATAGACAGAGTCAGAAGCCAACAACTATAATTACATCCATGTTTCTAACTTAGCAGTGAGCTAGAAAAGTGTGGTTGCAGTACACAGTGGCTGTAGTACCGCCAGTAGGAATTACAGGGTAAAGTCATTGCTCTGCATTCTTTTGGTTTTACAATAATTGTTACTTAAATTTTGTTTTCTGGATTTTACCACTGTCTGTTGTGTTTATATGACCACATGAAGAGTGGTTGAGTTCCATGCCTCTGCACTCCATTCTTCCCGCCTTCCTCCATGAGTGTCTGGCTATCCTTTCACTTTCTTCTGACTCAGCAGACAGTCCATTACAGTTAATAGTGCTCAGAAGCAGCCTGATGTTCATGCTCTATGGAACCCATAAGACTTCCACTATTTGCATTATATGTTTAATTGGATAATTATGGGAACCATGTTGAACTGTTAACAACTGTCAAGCCTTTGATTAATCTTTTGAATGTTCATTGGCATGGTTCAAGTTAGCAACCACAATACAGATTTTTTTTTTTTTTTGGTGTGTGTGTGTGTGAGATGTTGTTGTTGCTATTTTCATGATTATGCAAGAGAGTAAAACTGAGAATTTTTAAGGGAAAAGTAATACATAATTTCCCATTTTTGATTCACCTCACTTATAGTGGCTCAAAAAAGCAACACAATTAATGGGTTGCCATGTATTTTGGCATATGAAGTATCACTACAGCTTAATTATTTTAGGGAAAATGTAAGAAAGCTTGATTTTTTTATTTTTAAATGATCACAGTGACATAAAAAGTGAAGGATCCCAGTTCCACTCTGAAGAAGCTCATTGTCAGGTGGGTCTCAAGCTTCCAGGACCTCCTGCATCTCCTTTTGCTTTCTGTTGAAGAGTACTCTTCATTTACAAGACCGCTATCTCCTGGGCTCCCAAAAGCCCACCTGGGCTGCTCTCTAGACCCTATCCCCCTCTTTCCTAACATTGTCTGGTGATGGTTAGAATTATTTTCATGCTGATGATTCGGGCAGACACTAGTCAATGATTACTCTTTTAAGCCATGTCATGCATTCAATATTGAATATAGAATCCAACCTTATGGGAAATACAGTTTCATTTAGTTTTAAAAGAATGTTTGAGTTTGGGATTAAAGGAACTTGAGAATGAAAGTGACTGGTTAAGTTTTGCTGGTAGATAATATTAGAATAGAAACTTCAGGGAGGTGGTGGATATAGCTGAGGTAACCCTTTGAGTGTGTGTGTGTGTGTGTGTGTGTGTGTGTATGTGTATGAGTGTACATGAGTGTGTGTGTGTGTATGAGTGTGTGTGTATGAGTGTATATGAGTGTGTGTGTGTATGAGTGTATATGAGTGTGTGTGTGTGTGTGTGGTGTGTGAGAGTGTGTAAATGTGTGAGTGTGTGTGTTTGTATGTATTTGTATGTACATATTCAACTGTCCTTCTGCCATTTCTGTGAAAGCCAGCTTCATTGTTACTCTTTTTAGTATTTAAGGACACCGATGTACAGAATGATGACTGAGGTCACATACACATAAGTGGTCAGGGTCAGGCTTTGAACATGTGTTTTGTTAGGCTGTGAGATCAGGGCAACTCCTGAGCTGACTTGGCGAGACCAATCCAGACTGGGGTAACTGCCTCAGCAGACTTTGTACTAGACAGGCTGTTCCTGACTCAGATTTATTCCTCTCCCAGACAATAACTTGTACCTGTCATTTCCAATGTGTGTCATCTAGAAGTCCCATCTTCGATCAAGTTTAATAGATTTGGAATGGGCATTTCACCTGCTCCAAAGCAATCTGTCTACTTCTGTTGAAAGGGTATTTTGGTGATTAATCAAATATACAAAGGATAAGGGGGAACAGGGTTGTTTTAGAAGAGGAAAACCCAGATGCCATCTAAGTACTGTTTTCTTGTGTTTGCAGCATTATCATGAGACTGTTGGTTATAGTTGGGAGCTTTGGTGATACTGGACCTCCATTGAGGTTCAAGACAGCCTCTTCAACCAGCTCATAATAGGGCAGTGAACTGAGAACGTGAAAGTGTGTGGAAGGGTCAAATTCAGACCAGTAGTAGTATATGCTATAGACAGAAATATCCTTCTTAGAAAGTCCATTGCAAGCCTTGAGTTGCAGTGAGAAACTAATGACTGGACTTTCTTTTCTTCCCTCCCTCCCTCCTCCCCTCCTTCCCTCCTCTCCTCCCTCCCTCTTTCCTTTTGTCTCCCTTCCCTCCCTCCCTCCTTCCCTCCCTCTTTCCCTTCCCCCTCCTCTTTCCTCTCTCCTCTCTCTTCCTCCCTCCCTTCCTCCCCTCCCCCTCCCCCCTACACTCCCTCCAGTGAGAATGGCTTCCAATTTTTTCTTTTCCATTATTAGTTTCTATCACATCCTCTTTAAAATGCTGTGTGTGCAGTCTCCCCTGAATATACATCTCTATGCTATGTGCAAATGGTCTCTGAACTGTAAGTTCTAGTGTTTTTCCTCCCTCCCTCTCTCCTCTCTTCTCTTCTCCACTCTTTCTCTCTCCCTCTTTCTGTATGTGTGCAGATATGAGTATATTTATACTTTTCTTTACCTTCACACACTAAAAGTGAAAAAGATTGCAGAGGATAAGAAATATGCTTTATTCTTAACACTTGTTTAAAGCATAGTTCTGTTCATATGTTGATCATTTCGGATGTCTTAGGTTTTCTTAAATGTTTCAGTGAAGGCTTTCTAAACTGAACACATTTCCACCAGTGTACTTTATCTGCAGAGTAGATTGCTGCTACTGCAAGATGTGAGCTGCAGGTGAGATGGTATCTTCACACCTTAATTGATGCATTTCCTCTCACTTTCATCCCTCCATTCTCCAGAGAATCTCAATGGAACCAGAGTTCTAGACCCCCCCCCCCCACTCCGCAGTTGGTAAAACTGCATGCTAATGTTCCTTATGTGTTTTGACCTAGGCCTCAACCTTTCTTGTTCCATGTTTTGCTCACTAACTCTCCCAGTGCTTTAGGTCTCACCCAAACAGGTACTCACCTCTTTCTCCTGGGCCCTGCAGATGATCTGAGAATAAACCCCAACCTTCCTTTTGTAGAGTAGTGATGCTTTTTGATTAGTACTTTATTTCAGACCATCAGACTGCCCAATTTTGGGGGCTGAAAAGTAGACTTTGATTGAACATATGCATCTTGTTAACAGTGCAGCAACACATGAGAACATCTGTGTGAATTAATCTTTCTGTAGCTGTACACACAGGACTCTGTTAACAATGGACCACTGTCAGCATTTAGTCCTTTTTACATCCTGGTTCCTGTGAACCTTTCTGTTGGGTACTAGGATTATTCTTACCAACCACAGAAGCGATTTTCAAACAGTACAAGTCAATTGCACGCTTGGCTTTCTCTGGGTGACCAAGAGAGGGACTGACTATAGTGATCAATGTATTGATTCTTATTGTGGTAGAATGTTGGGTTAAATCACCAGAGTTGATTTTCGATTTAGCATCAAAGTTCTGGGCCATGAGAAGCTGACTTACTTACGACAGTGTGAAGCAAGACCAGAGTATGGCTTCCCCTGCTTTTTTGTGTGATAATTTACAAACAAAATCTCAAGTGACTTTTTACCTCTTGAGGTAATTTCTGCCATTGTTTCCTTGCCAGAAAAGGGAAGGCACACTGGATGTTCAAGTGTAGTGGAGGTCAGAGAAGTAGAGGTCAGCTTTAGCATAGCAGTGCACAAAAGTTCATACTCCAGTTAAAGTGTACTTGACATCTGAACTCCTTGTCTAAAGCTTGTGCTTTATCTATCTGCAGAGGACATCTGAAATTCCTTTGGTTTCTAATCTATGGCAAGTGAACATGAACGGATGACAAAGGGATATAAAGATAGAGCTCCAACAAGTTGTTGTTAATTCTTTCTTTCACCTAAGATAACTAATGGAAAGCTTAAATTACTAAATTCAGACTAGACCATTGTCACTACTTGCCAAATTGTACATGCTTGTGCGTCTGTCTAATCCATACTGGAAAGCCACAAACAGAAGCACATAATTTGGCAAAACACCAAAAACATGCCTCAGCACACTTCTGGAGAGTTTTCCAAATGACTTAACGATTCAAGAATTTGTGTGTGTGGTGTGCATGCTGTGTGTTCTATATATTGCAGAGACACATAAAGTAAATTCTGGTAGCAAACTAATGTGTATTCCACATGTCTTGGGATTTGGAGGACTTCCCTCCAAAATTTTGGATTTTCTGGATTGTAAAAAGCTATAGAAAGCTGAACGGTTGTGGGTTTGTGTGTGTGTGTGTGTGTGTGTGTGTGTGTGTGTGTGTGTGTGTGTGTATACTGGCAAAGTTTTGAACATCACCTATTTTTAGGCTTTTAGCACATGAGGATTAGAGAAATGAAGTTTACTGAATTTATACAAAAGTAAAAGAAAAATAGAGACAGGTAAGGGTAGGAGAGAAGTGAGTGGCTACCTGGTTCATTTGTTTTTAACAGTACTTCTGAGTTGCTTGGGAATGTCACATTTTCTGTCTCTTGCTGCTGCAGAATTTCAGTCCTTGGTCTGTGTGGAGGACAGCATTGCCCTGTGTGTCTCAGGTCCGTACCCAGAACTGGGACATAAAGAGTCTGAGGACTTCAGCTTTGATGTGTAACAGGGTTTTCTCTTGTGTACACAGTCATGATCTTTCAAGGCCATGCTGGTGAACGGCATGCGTGACTGACTCAGAAGGTGTTAATGAGCCTTCCTGTCCAGGCAGAGTTTCCTAGGCAGGTACTACATACTGTGTCTTCATTGTTTACTGCAACTCCAATGATATATCATCATTAGTTCTCTTATTAGGACTGTGAGATTGACAGCTGCCAAAACTCCAGAGCCATTATGAATTCCAGGGTGTTCTCTTACTAGAGAAGGTGCATGTTGGCTAGGAAGAAGTTGACATTAGAGAAACTAGAAAATGGTAAGCTCTTGAGTATGCGATTAAGTCTGTGACACAGGTGGTGATTCATAATTGCCACTTCTTGGACTGAGGGTCCTGCTGGAGGCCCAGGCCACAGGGACTCATCGTCCTTGGGAAGATCAATGGCAGAGCTACATCGGACCTGAGTCCACTGAACCGGATGTGGGACACCTGCAGATTTACGACTGGGATGACATTTTACCCATGGGTTTTCTCAAAGGTCCTGTCAGACTCATTCTGGGAAGAGTTGATTTCTTCATGAGAGGGTGATCTAGACAACGATACCCCATTCATCTCTTACGTAAATAATGGTTTCCAAAAGTTCACTATATTCATTTGGCTTTCTCGTAAAATCAGTCACCTGAGCTAGAACACAGACGTGGCTTCCTCCTTATGATGTGTTTGCAAGGTTATTTATTATCCTTCTGTACACTTTCAGACTGGAATCCTGCACACCTTTACAAACAGGTAATGTTCCCTCTTTAGCCAGTGAATTTAGACTTAATTCCTGCATCTCATGGCATACATTTCTCTAGAGAAAGGTGATTCCTGGGGTGCTCTTGGTGTGCTGCCTCTTAGGTTTAAACCTAAAGCTCAGAAGATCTGACAGGAAGAGTGAAGAATGTTTCTACCTTCCCTCTGAAACAAACTTCCCTCCTGAGCAGGAGCTCGCAGAAACACGAAGACTTCTAAGCCCACCACAGTGGCGGATTTATTTACCTGGGACTGAACAGTGAGCCATGAGCTTTGAGAAAGTAACCCTTCTGACTATAGGGGAGCCTGCCTACTGTCCTCTTAGTCTTCTTAAGCCACCGAGGGACTCTAAAAATATTACAGAAGACTTTCTTAATATCAATGGATGTCTGTGTGTGTGTGTGTGTGTGTGTGTATGATGTCAGAGAGAGAAGGAGAGAGTAAGATGGCATAGGAAGTACTATCAGTAAAAATATTTAATTTTTTAAAAAGAATATTTACATTTGTCACTTCTTCCCTTCCATCTTTCCTGTAGATCAAGAGGGAGATATACAAGGGCATGAGACACTTAGACATATCAAATTAGCCTTGTAGAATTGTGACCCTCCCACACAAGACACTTCCTAAAATACGTTGTTGTCCACTGACTGAATCACATCAGGGCCTTATCCATCACTGGGCCTCAGATGGAAAAACAAAGCGGCTTCCCCAAGGTTAACCCTGGTGGGCACCATCCTGCTGCAGCATCGATGGAGTTGAGCGAGCATCAGGGACAACAGAATCCTGAGGCTGTGCCCCTAGGGAGGGGACTTTTCCTTTGTAGCCCAGCTTCAGGAAACAGGAACATTTGTGTTTTCAAGACCACATACCACTGGGCAGGAAGTCGTGAGATGAATGCTGAGAGCAAGTGAACCCCGAAATACCTGGGAACTTCTGCCGCCCTTTCTGTCATGCCTTCAGAGTCTCCAGGCAGCCTGAGAGTAATGGTAGTACCTACTCAGGGTTATTTGCACAAAATAATTCCTTTCCCTTTCAGGATTGGGCAGACATTTTGTTCATTACTCTTACTTGATCACCGTAGCTATATGTTCCTCGTGTGACTGTGTCTGAGGAAGCACACAACAGTCTGTTGCCAGAAACTTGAGTTGTGTTTCCCAGGGATACCTATCATAGTAAAGGAATTTAATAACTGTGCGAACCAGTTGTTAAAGAGCAACTCAAAAGTTATTTTCAGACAGGAAATATTTTCACTCATTAACTCCACAAGGCTGCAAGCCACTTTGGACCCGGCTTTTCTGTGTTAGAGGATTCAGGCATCTTCAGGCCCTCGTACGTGCGGTGCAGTTCCTACAGGAGTGTTGATAAGGAGGGTGCCTTGACTTGCAGTGCAGTTTAAAGTGGGGCCTGTTTTCTCAGACAGGCCAGTCTCCTGAGCACTGGTTGCTGATTTCCTCTCAGCCAGGGCTGGTACCACTGGTTGTCTTGATTTAGAACTGACACTCGCAGTACAACCTCAATTCACTTTAGTCCAGGCCGACTAAATCTTCCAAGTTGGCAAAGAGGAGAGTCACGATTGCCATTGTTATGTTTATTCTGGATTTATATCTTAAGTTGAGGTTAAGTAACATATTTACATCAATCAACTCTCAGAGCTGGACTTTAATATTAAAGTCCTTTACTGAGAGGAATGGTTTTGTTTCCTGAGATTCGCTTTCGTTTTACATTAAGAGCTCAAAGGTGTTAGAAATGGTTGTATGTTGTTGAGCATTAAACTGGAGTTTGCTTTTTATAAAACAGATTTTTTTTTTTGGAAGTGCTGGTTGCTGCTACAGACTGTGACTTTTTTGGAGGTAAAGTGGAAAGTGCAAAGGTTAATGCTATTAGCAAAGTGGCCACATGTTTTTCCAGAAAGATTCTTGTTTTCTCAAATTCTTAGCCCAAGGTCAGCAAAGGAACCAAAAAAGTTATTTCAGATATAAAGATATTGGAAAAGGAGGCCCAGGCCTTCAAAGTAGAGTTGCAAACACTCTCAGCAGGACTGTTTTAAAATTAAAAGGATTTGCTGTGATTCCTGCAGAAATTTTGCAGGTGTGAATCCTTTACAATCAACAGCCAGGAAAAATGTCTTCCAGTGGACATTTTTAAAACCAACTCATTAAAATGACACACTTGCTTCTAAATATTGGCATGAAGGAGATCCAAAATTTGGAGGTGATCTACTTAGAAATATGTGGTACAGTTAATAAGTCCCCTCAACTTGTTGAGAAGAATGAGGTGTTAGGAGCTATTGTAGGTCCATTCAGAATTTATAGTGAAAGCCTGCTAGTTCCTAGTATGAGACATTCTCTAAATAATATTCATTGTGAACAGTCTGGGGAAAATAGACTTTCAAATGCTTTCTTTTCCCCCTATGGCCACTGCTTGATATTTGCTTTTCAGAAATTCTATTTTTATTTACTAATGTCTAAGAAATGCAAGAACTTCTTGACAGGTTTTTATTTTTTATGTTTAGTGTATTTTCATGTACATAGGCATCACTAAAATATCATTTTGTACCTAAAGGGAAACATCCTTTACCTTGGATGACAGTAGAGAGTGACATGGGGGTCACATTCATTATGAACAGAATGTTTTGCTTTACAGCTTGGCTCTGCAGAGCACTTTGGTTTGTTTAACACAATTTTTACTGAGTTTTAAAGTATACCCTCCAAGGTTCCCTGACTTTATTTCATTTTTCTGCATGGAACAACAATGTGGCTCTCTAGCCAAGCATGAGTTCCTTTTTTGTTGACACTCCTTTGAAGGACAAGGTCCATATTTCAGTCTCTGAGAGGTGCAAGTATGTCTTGTCCAGCTGAATCTTCTGGTCTGATTTTTCCCCCCTAGTCCTACCACATGTGACAAATCTGCAGTCGTGTTTTCTTTCTGAGTTATAATGACTCAGATGTCATAATTAATTTGATGAGCAGGTGGGGGTTATTAGCCCCGTGCTTCACTCGCTAATAGCTGCACAGTTTTTCTAAAGTACTCTTTCAACTAAGGAGGCATTTCTTCACATAGAATAAACAGTACAGCACAAAAGCCTGTTAGATAACTATCCGTGGGCTTGAAAAGCTGCCAAGCAGATGTTGTTATTGGAGCTGGCCCAGGCGAGATTGGGCCAGGCAGATGCTCATGGGGAGGGGAGTGGGGGAAGCAAAGGGGGAGGAGAAACAAGGGGGTAGAGGTTGCAGGGAGGGGGGGTTTCAGGACTCCAAAGCTGTCTTTGCCAGGTTGGGGCAGATTCTGTTAGGATGGGAGGTGTCTTTGTGTCTCATGAGTCACCTCGGTGATTATGACCTTTTGAAATACCACAAATGAGGGTGGGGTGGGCGAGGGGACCCTCTGCAAATGTCCACATGGGAGTGAGTCTGAGTGTTCATCCAGCAGTCTGAGACTTCTGGTTTGCATTAGGGCGGCTGTGTGCAATTTCTGAAGGGCCTACGGAGACTCTGCTTCATACCTATCCACATATGTAATGGATGTGACATTTACCAGAACACATAGGTTTCTCCTTTATTGCTCTAAATTAGGTTGTGCAAACTTAAGACAAAATGCTCTTCTGTCTTCTGTCACCTCTCCATATAATTTTTCTTTGCACATTCCCCATTTCTTATTAAAATGTTGCAAAGTAACCACTTACTTTCAAAATTGTAATAAATCTTGAAATCTGTCAGATTTATATGAGGTAAGTATGTGGAAGGTTTTATCTAAGCTGATCTTGTTTGGATCTTTCCCCTGTGTGTGTGTGTGTGTGTGTGTGTGTGTGTGTGTGTGTGTGTGTGTGTGTATAAAGCTTTTTAAAACTCATCTCTCACTCCCCTTCACTAGATTAAACTCTGTAATCTCATTTTTCTTTGAGCTGATCTCAAGCCAATGGTCTGGGGATTTTATAGCCAAGGGATAATTTTTGATAATGGGCTATTAAAACACTTGCATGCCTACCCTGTCTTTCAAATTAGTGTGTGCAGATTGTCTTTCTGGGGGGACAAGTCCTTCCCTTGGCAATAAGCAACTGATTATGCCATAAGTAGTATAAAAGCTTCCTGGAAGGTTTATACCAAGAGCACAGGTACATTTGAAATGACAAATAACGTGGTGACTGCAGCATGAACTGCAGGGCTGCCCAAGGTTTCTGTTCTCCCCATTGGAGGTAAAGTCTTGTTTTCTCTTATCCAGAAAGGTCTACTCTTCTGACCACAGGACCATCTAAAGGTTTCAGTATCCCGTAGTTAATGACGAAAGTCCTGTGGTGCTGAGTTCACGTGACTTTTGTTGTTGTTTAAGGTGTGTTTATTGACAAGTGAATAACTCACTAGGTAGAGGTCAGGTAGCACCTGAATAAACAATGAGTTTGACCTCCACAATATATAACGTAAAGTTAATCAAATATGTGTAGCTTGCACTTTATTTTATCTACTTAAGCTTCCTTTTCATTCTCTAGGTTGTTTCTTGTTTTGTTGTAATTAACAGATTAAAAAAAAAACAAACTTACAGGTCCAACAAAGTAGGCTGATTTGTTAGTACTTCGTTTTAATGTGACTAGGATTTTGCTAGTGTTAAGTGCAAGGTCAGTATCCTACAGTTAAACATTTGATGTATTTTTTAAAATTACATGTATGTGGTTTAATTTTCTTGGGAGGGACACCATGGTGTATGTGTGGAGGGTAAGGACAGCTTGTGATTGGTTCTCTCCCTCGACCATGTGGGTCTCAGGGATCAAACTCAGATCTCTAGGCGTGGTGGTGGGGCATTGCCTGTCAAGACATCTCACTGTCCCTGATTCTGTGTCTTAATATTTTCTTTTTGTACACAAAGGTTGTACTCATAGACACATGTAAAATGACATGAAGACACCGATCATGAAACTGATGTTATATGGATTATGTTCAGGAGTTGGCCTGGAAGCCTTTCTTTTTAACTGTTATGTTTTAGGCATGTCATATGTTCTCATGTATGTGTGCAGATGATAAGAATACACATCTCAATGCCATCCTCTTAGCCTGTATTTTTGTTGCTCCATAGCCTGGCAGATGTATCTGGTGAATGCCCTCTTTATTATTGGCAGTACTTTTAGGGAAGGCTGTTCTAGTTTGGCAAGTGAATCTTGCTGGGGAGCAGTTCTGAAAGCAGTGAAGAGATGCCCAGTGATAGTTCAGATCTTTGGCTTAAAGGTAGAAAAGGCCACCAAACAGGAGACTTGGAAGTACTGTAATGTTTAAAATGTTTCATGTTATATGCAGACCTCATAAAACTCCTGGTTATTTTTATTGGCAAATGCAAATTAAATTTTTTTCAAATATGCATGGAATGAGCTACAATATATGTGATTTCATATCTGAAATTTCAGTCAGTATACAACACATATAAGTATTTTTAATGGTAAAGCATCTTGCCACGGGTTGTCATTGGAAAAATATTGGGCACATCTTTTTAAAATAAGAAGTATAGGCAATGATAGCTAATATATCAGGGTAGCAATTAATATCCTATAAGGCCAGTAATTTTACTCTACCTCAGTTTTCTTCCTTTTTTAAAAAATTGACTTATTCTTATTTTGTGTTCATTGGTGTTTTGCCTAGGTGTGTGTGTGTGTGTGTGTGTGTGTGTGTGTGTGTGTGTGTGTGTGTTATTGGATCCCTTGGAACTGGAGTTGCAGACAGTTATAAGCTGGCATGTGGGTGCTGGGAATCAAATGAGGATCTCCTGGGATAGCAGCCCTGCTCTTTACTTTTGAGTCAACTCTCCAGCCTTCTACCTTGTTCTTCAACTGGACAAATTTGAAATACAAATATCCAACATTAGTGCCTCTTTATTATTTATAATTTTTCAGCTTTTTAATTCAACATTTGCTTAGTGCCCATGGCATATCTAGAACTGCACTAAAGGTTGGAGAAATATAAGGAATGAACAAGGTGTTCCTGTTCTCAAATAGTCTGTACTTGACTTTAGCAATAAAAACAGGTGTATAAAATGAACCATCTTACTCAGATCGAACAGATGGCAGATGGAGTCATATCAGTGGATAAAAAGCACTATTGGAGTATAGAGGAAGCAATTCAGTAGGGCACAAGAATCTAACAAAGGCTCTTGACTTGAGGAATGAGCATGCCACATGTGAGGAAGACGTGAGGTGCTGGGGTCCTACAGGCTAAGGATAGAGTGGAGGTAGGTCACTCGCAGGAGTGTGCCACATTGGGGCTTAGGTTCTGAATGGTAATGGAAACCATGAATAGATTTTAGGGTTTTTTTTCTCCCCCTGAGGGCTTCAACCTCCATTGAGGAGTTTCTAGAAGGTAGCTTTTTGTCTTCTCTAGCAGACAAAGCTCAGAGCAAACTTGAGGATAGGTTGGAAAAGGAGAACTTGGAGTCAATAAAGTTTTAAACTAGGTTCTTTCATTTTCATATACGTTTTGTCAATAGCTTCATTTTCTCCTTTTATAAGGGGATAGTATACAAAGACTTGGGACCTAACATATAGTATATACATTTATTCATTTGCTTGCTAAAGACATTTTAATTGAGTTCTTATTTCATGCTAGCGATGTTTCCAAGGGCTACAACTTAGTACTGAATAAGACAGATACCCTGCCAGCTTTAGGGGTCCTTAGCCATCCACTGGGGCAGGAAAATGAGCGAAATCAACAAATCCATAAATGCAAAATCTTTTGATTTATTAACTGCTGTGAGTAAGCAGTGATATGGATAGAATTGGAGCTGAAGTTGGGGGATTTTAGTGAACCAGAGTCCTCTGCACAGTGTCTTAGAGCGAGTTGTGGAAATGTGAGAAGTAAGCTGGTGTCATAATGCTTTGATAGTGCTGTCACTGAAGGTCACTTTAAGCATTTGTACTTACAGAGGGCCATGCAGGGAAGGCCGCCATTTTCTTACCCATCAGAAAGTGATGTAGGAGAAGCACTTCTTGTGTTAACATGCAGATTGCCCTTGCTGAGTCTCCCTGCCCCTGTGGGCAGGCTTCCTGTGGAGGGCGTATTTAAGAGAAAGGTTACTTGTAAAAGACTCATGGTAGAAGACCTTGCTTATTTTACAAGATCTACTTCTTCCTGTTGTGTTGTTTCAGTATCCCTTATTCAACTCCCTGCAATCAATTTCTCTGAAACAGAGCTTCCAGGAAACAGATTTGCCATTTCTGATAAGTTGGCATGCTTCTGTTCTCCAATTGATTCCCATAATAAGAACTGTGTAATCAACCTAGTTGTTTTCTTTTTTTTTTCTTTTTTTTCCCTGTTGCCTGAGTGCTAGGAAGCTCAGACCTGAAAATTTATGTTCAGTTATCTGCTTTCCACGCTATTCTATGATAGGATTTTCTCTGTCCTTCTTCTGCCTTTATTGTTTGGATTTTTATGTCATTTTATTGGTGAATAATTGCAGTCTGTAATTAGATGCAACATCAAATTGTTATTTGTAAGAATCAGTCAACCAGTCAGTTCTCCAATTTGACATCCAGGGTCTGACTGAGAGTGGAAGTCACAGGAACACACAGATTCGGGAGATACTAAGAAACAGAAGTCGGTGGGGTGGGTGACCACAGGTCAGAACTGAAGTGACAGTAGCTACAGTATTGGATGAACACTGAGGCTGTTCCTAAAAAAAGAGAAAACCAGGGGAAGAGCAGATTCGAGGGAGAATCATGACTTGGGTTTTAGGGAGATCATAGACCGTCCCACTGCAGTAGCTCAGTAGTCCCTTAAAATCAGGGCAAGGGAGACATTGTGATTGAAAATGCAAGGCTGAATGTTACAGAAGACTTGGATGTGGGTCTGTCAGGGAAGAGGTTGGGCCCTCATCTGAGTGTATGGTTAGTGACTGTGGGAAACTATCCCACACCTGTCTGCCCAGCATGTCTGTGTCCCACATCTTACCCTTTAACTGACTGCTTCTGATTCATCCTGTAGGGTCCAGCGTAGGCATTTGTGTTTCAGTAAGCTATTTCTCCCACTCTGGCTGAGCTGGTTGTTCCTCCTTCGGGCTCTTGTAGAACTCTGTGTTCTCCATCATTGACTTCTCACAGAATAGTAAGAAAGCCTGTTTCTAAATGAGCCTCCTTTTTGTACTGCAGTGTGGACACTCTGAAGTATCTGTCATATCTAGATCAGTGCTTGGGTCATGTTTGTCACACAAGTAAATAAACTAGGATCTAAGCTATAAGCAAGAGAATGCCGTGCCAGAGATGTGAGGGCAGGATGGACAGATATCCTTACAGAAGTGCTGTTCAACCTGAGCTTCATGGTTTCAACCTGAGGTTGGTGACCTAAATGTTAGAAAAGCATTTTCTCACAGGTTGAGAGAATGTAAGTCTGAGAGCAAGGACTGTCAAGGAAGATGTCCTTCTGAGGTCCCTTTTCTTGGCTTATGGGTGACACCTGTGTCTCCAAGGGGAGAAGAGGTGAATGTGTGATCTGTTAGGGGAAAACCAGTGCTGTGTTATTGGGCCCCACTCTTGTGACCCAATTCACTTCCAGAAAGGCCCTGTTTCTGAATACAAAGGCTGTGTTTCTACCCGCACCAGGGCTGGGCTTCAACATGTCAATTTGAGGAAGACACTAATGTTTATTGCATCATACAGATCTTCATAGCTCAAAGCTGTTTGTGATTTGCAGATAGAAAGAACAATATCTGTAGCTGCAAATATGATGTATAGTTCACAGTGGGAGGCATCCTCCTTTGCCCTGAGTCCTGGTGCAAGGGTTATTATACAATCTAGGTATACCTTACCTAGATCAACGCTCTGTAAACGAGTGGTTTGTTGAGTTTATTCTCTCCACAAACTTGCAGGGACTCATATTGTCCATTCATCTGTTTGTTACCCTTGAAACATTATTGATCGTAACTGGATGTGTTCAGGATTCCAGGCACAGGAACATAAGGAAGATGTGAATGGTGGAACCTGACTTGTTTTGCAATTGATGAGGGTATCCTCTGCTTGGGATGCTGTAGGTGTGGGTTGGCCCTGGCCAGCCAATACTTTCATCTTTCTTAACAGCCTAAAAGTTCTCTAGTTGGAGTTTGAAAATTCGTATATTTCAGAATGTTTGAAATTGTTTTGCATTTTACATCCTAGAATTATGAACTGTTGAAAATAAGAACAGATCCAAGGAAGAGTGTGTAATTAATACAGAAGGCAGAGCCCAGTAGAGACCTTGAAGGGTTATTGTCAATGTTTCCTGTCCTTTATCCCAGGCAGTCCTCAGCTGCATGTAAATGTATCTGTGATGATTTTCACTTTACCAAAGAAACCACAGAAATGTCTTTCTTTTGCCCTCTAAATGTGTTCTTTTACACAGGGAGCATATGTTCCTGTGGTGTGTATTTTTCTGCTTTATCTTCCTTTGGTTTCTTTCTGCCTAGAACACTATTTATTGATGTGTACTTCTGAGTTAAAACCACAAGTGACCTAAATGGAGAAATTGCTTTCCTTAGATCTAAGAATGACTGTTGGTTCGATTGGCAAAATAAGGCAGGGGTGAGTGCAGGACCACCTATCCTAGGAGCAGAGAAGAGAGAAAAACAAAATTTGAACTTTTGAAACTGGTAGAAGAATATGGATTTGCTTTTGTCTTTTTGTTAATTTTAAGTGGCCATTCCTGTATTTCTATAATGTTCAGTGGAAATTGGTTCCCCTAAGGCCGGAAGTCTGGGCTAGAGGCAAAACCTTTGAAGTTTGTCTCCTTTCTTCCTTTGTACATCAGAATAAATCAAAACAAAACTCTAATCCCTTTATTATAGTTGACAACCATGGACCCTTTCTACACTGTGTCAGTGAAATCAGTTTTTTTCACTTGAGTGGTGAGTTTTCAAGGCAGCTTTTTAAAATGCCCTGCCTGTTTTTAAGATTCACACACTGGCCAGTAGTAGGCTGTGCAGAGTGCCTGATGACTGTTAAGTGGCTACCGAACCCCAAGGACCAACTCATAGGACACACGGCATACTTGGAGAAGATACCTCTTACTTGTGTTCCTCTCTCTGCTCAGCTCTGCTCTAGTTCATGAGTCTCCAGTTATGAACTCGACTTCATATGCTTATAGTTGTTTGTAATGATGCATGATGTCCAGTGATGTTCTTCAGTGATGTTCCCAGCAGTAGACCCAAGGAGGAGTCTTGGTGTCAAATCTGTGCTCTTGCCCGTCAGGTCCCTGTATGGTCACCAGAGTTTAGCTGTGTTGTCGCTGGGTTCGAGGCCTTTAGGCCATGTTTCACCCTTATACTTTTGAATCAGTTTATGTTAGAATATATATATTTTTTAACACAATCTCTTCCATCGACAAACATATAGAGAGTAGCTGCTTTGAAAAACAAAAGTGCATTTTATTTTGTTAGCCAAATGAAAGAGAAAGCTGGAAGTGGAAAATTCTGGAGGAGTTTCTTCTCCATGCTTCTTCCCTCCATTTCATGAACAGGCCGATCCCAAGCTCCCCTACCGTTCAGGTGCCATGGAAACAGCCACACTTAAGGCATACATCAGAAACAACACCTTGTTCAACATAGTTTGTTTTAGAAGCTGTACAAATAATGAAATCATGTTATAGGTTATGACAAAAAGTACAACAGCCTTCACTACCAGCCCTTTCCCTTTTGGGGGAAGTGAGCCAGATGTTTAAACAATATGGCAGGATATGTGAATGCCGCAGGACTTGGAGACCTTGGGAAAGAAATCATGTCTGCACCCCTAGTGTTTCACAGTTTCAGACCCCTGACCTAGAAACAGTTTAAACAGATGTTTTGTTCAAGGGATTTATGTCAATGGTGAATGCTTTTTTTCTTCCTCTGCTTTGGAAATGGCTGCCTTGAAAATGATGCTTTTATTTTCCTTCCTTCTTTTCTTCCTTCCTTCGTTCCTTCGTTCCTTCCTTCGTTCCTTCCTTCGTTCCTTCCTTCGTTCCTTCCTTCGTTCCTTCCTTCGTTCGTTCGTTCCTTCCTTCCTTCCTTCCTTCCTCCCTCCCTCCCTCCCTCCCTCCCTCCCTCCCTCCCTCCCTCCCTCCCTCCCTTCCTTCCTTCCTTCCTTCCTTCCTTCCTTCCTTCCTTCAAAACAAAACAACAAACTAACTAGAAAACCAGCCATCACTATTTCAGAGCATCTAGTTTCATGATGTAACTGTTATGGTGCTCCAGGGTCAAGGCAGTGGGACAGCCTCCTCCACACTTGTTACTGTTGGAGCGTATGATGCACATCATTTCTCTTCTCCTAGGTGTTTGCAACACTAACAGAGTTTCCTAAAGAAAAGACCCTACAGACCCCCCAGAGCTTAGGACCAGGCATAAACTCCTCTTTCTCTTCACACCTCCTCTTCAGTCCTGTTTCCTACCTTTCTATTATCCTCACCCCGCCCTGGTCGGCTTCTTCCTCTAGATAATCCCAACTGGAACCCTGGTGTGAGGAGTTCATTCCATGGTGTGGATCATGTCAGCCAAGCTGCCTTTAGGAAAGAAAGTATTTGTTTCATATCTGAGATGTTTTTGTGTGCATTCGCTCTGCTTTAACTTGCACAAGGAGAAAGAAAGTAGTTTTTTACTGGAGGCAAAACAGCCACCTGTGAAAACTAATTGCGTAGGTAGAGATTTGATGGTATCTCTGGGAGGGATCCAGCAGGAAGAAAGTAAATGTTCTTAATCTATGAGGAAATCACCTGTATGCCAAACTGACCCTCTTCATCAAAGCCAGGATTGAAATATCTCATCAAGTATGTAGCCCATACTTGATGGGGAGGGTGGCCAGGGGAGGAGCTGTGGAGAAGGCAGGTGCAGTCTATTTTAGTGAACTGCACTGATCATTGAGAAAGCAGTGTGGTAGACTCTCCAGTGCCTCACTATGGCTTTTTGGAATGGGATACAAATACTTTGAAGCCAAAGTGTGAGGTGGTATTGTTCTTTGTTTCTCTTCCCTGACCCTTTGAAAATTTCCCTTTCCCTCCCTTCGTGCTCCTAGTCTTGGGTCCCCAAATTTATCCCTTGATCCTGATGCTCTCCTATACCAAAAGGACAAAACTATCTTGGGTGCTGAGGGATGCACCAGGGATGCTGGCCACCTTGAGCTAGCATCTTGTGCCACCATCTGCGGGACTCTTGCGTCTGAGTGATGGTGACATAGTTAGAAAGCAGGCCTATCAGCAGCAGGGTGCATGTTGCTCCATTCTGCAGCCAGCACAGTACACCCATCTGGTTGTTCACCTGGCAGAATCTGAGCGAGGCTCTACACTTTGTTGTCCTAAGTGTGTGATGGCTGTGGTCTTGGCATGGGGCATGCTGAACAAACATGCCATCATGTTTTCTTCATTCTTCAGCCACAAAGGGCTGGCAGCAGAGATCTGATCATAAGTGGCTGCCTTCTATGGGAAATCAACAGTATAAAGGACAGACAATTTTCTATTATATAAAGCACTCGGAAGCTTTGGGAGGTTTTTAGGAAAAGTTAGATAATCTTAGAGGAGCCCAATGAAAAAACAAATCTTTAGAAGGAGACAAAGGACTTTCCAAGAGTTTCATGAACTAAATAAAGACACGAATTAAAATGACACTTACATGATTTTAAGAATTAAGCAATTTTGTTTGGAAGGCTTTGGGCATATTTCTTACTGTTTTCGGGGATAGTATGCTAATAGCTCATATCCTTAAGAGGGCCTCGCACATTTGCATGGGTGCTGAGTTGTCCTGAGGAACTGAGAACAAGGCAAGCAGAGGGCTTTCTCTCAGCCCCTCAGATCCTCACTGATGGGAAAGAAGCTAGAGCTCTGTTTCTGAAGCGCAGTAGTCTCCCTTATCTCAATGCCCTTTGGCTTCTCCTACCTGTTCTTCCATGCTGGTTCTCTCAGGAGCCAGCAGCTCTCCCCTGCATCTGTTACCCAAGAAGCCTTCCCCTTCCACGTGCCACCAGAGCCCCTTCTGTAGAAGCCAAGCTCATAGTAATGAAATCTGTCTACAGGCTGTAGTAGAAACCTACTTTTAAACACTACCACAGACAACCAGAATATCTTGTAGTCACCGGTGCCTTTCTTGAGAGGAGGTCTCTCCAACTTTGATATAGATCACAGTGTCCCTAGGCCATCTTTATGGAGCCCATTGGGCCCTAGGAACTCAGGCCATTCGATATATTCTAGATCCTGAACATTCATAGCAGATTTCTAAGGCAGCATCATGCCTTATCATGCATTTCTAAACATGCAATAGCCCTTTAGAATGTAATATCCTTCCCAAGCACCAATGGCTGTCTAAAAACTGTCACTTGATTAGGCCCTTTCAGAGAGAGAGAGAGAGAGAGAGAGAGAGAGAGAGAGAGAGAGAGAGAGAGAGAGAGAGAGAGAGAGAGAGAGAGAGAGAGCGAGCTTCACATGCTTGTCTGTTTGTGTCTGTGCTTGTGGAGACTGCAGGTCAGTGCTGAGTACCCTCCACAGTGATGCTTTGCCATTTTTTTGAGTCAGGGCCTTTCACTGGAATTCACCCACTGGAGTAGACTGGCTGGCTCCTGAACTCACAGAGCGTTGGTTTTGTACCCCCCCCCCAACTGTACTTGATGCTGGGGATCCGAGCTCAAATCCTCATGCATATAAAAATAGTTTGTCGACTGATACATCTCCCTAGCTTCCCTCATTCATTTTTTTTTAAATAAGCAATTACATAAAATTAAAGAAAGGTGGAAGAATGTCATTGCTTCAGGCTTTTTATGTGACAGCAAGTGGAGAAGGAACAAAATGCCCTCTGAGATTGGGGCATTGCCAGAGTTCATATGCCTGAGAGATTCTCTAAAGCCACTCATGCTTCAGATTCAGTGTTTCTGGGAAATCTACATACTCGGATGGCTATCCCTTTCTCTTATATATGATTCTTATTAATGGATCCTATCTATATCTTAGGACATGGAGTAGGGAGAAACTGCTCTACTACTCAGACCACCAAATGAGGAGAGAAGGTTGTGGAAGAAGGGTTAATGACTGGAGCAGTGGACTATGTACTTTAGGTATAGATCTCAGTTTCAAATTAACTCTGTGTGTGTGTGTGTGTGTGTGTGTGTGTGTGTGTGTGTGTGTGTGTGTGTGTGTGTGTGGTGACGTAACATGTGTGCTTACTTCACAACATTCTCATGTAGCAAGCTTTCAAGGGGATGGCCATCCTCACTGATCTGACAAGTGAAGATAGAGAACTTACTACTAGTTCACAGATAAGGACACAGTAGAAAAGGGAACAGTTAAAATAGTGGGAACTTGTCCCACAGGAGTTTCCTAGTTCATGCCCAACCTCTACCAAAATCCTGTTTGTATTTGTTTCTGCTGTAAGTTGTCTCGGAGAAACTAAAAAAGCAGACTGGTGGCAGCAGTAGCAGTAGCATCAGCGGCGGCAGCAGCAGCAGCACAGGGTAAGAATGGGGGCTGCCAGGTACATGGTCAGTGTCTTTGTCTAAGAAGTGTGTGAGCTCCTTTGGGCCCTCTTGCTCTGTGGCACTACTCCTGGCTGCATGCAGAAGCGGTCTCAGATACCTGGACTACACATTCTTGCCTACCTACAGCATTCCATAACTGGGAGGGCTGAGTTACCCTGAAAACATTGCCCCCTCACTAATAAGCACCCAGTGTTAAGCAGCCTGTTGGCATGCTGGAATAAGTTTCCCCATTTCAGCAGTATTGAGGTTGTAGACCTGGATGGACATTCTCAGTCGTGGTACCTTTGTTTCCACTGAACAGATATTCTGAAACGAGTCATCTAAGAGTTCTCTTACATTTATTGTGTCCATAAGAGAGCACTCATGATGCTTGACTACAATAGCCACAGCCAGTGAAAACATAAATGGTGCATGGGGGGCGGAGAGACAGTCTTCCCTGTTCAGACAGTTTAGTAAATTGCATTATTTAAGCAAAACCTAATTATGGGGGAAGCTGATATAATGCTCTGAGACAACCTCGTGGCTTAAAAGAGATCTTTCTTTAGTGCTCGAATAGGGAATTATACCTATTTGTGTTCAATTCAAAAGACAAACCATAGCAGGTTCATTATTTACCTCCTCCTTGAAATTAGCTGTTATTTAGAAGAGTTTTTGAGGATTTTCTTTCCTGTTCATTTCACAGCCCTGAAATAGGCACCAGGGATGCTGGTGATTGCCGGTGCTGGGAATTCAGTCTGATACCCAGCTTGTAGACAGGCATCTTTGCTATCCTCTGCAGCTGTGCAATGGCTGAGACAAGGCTCAGCTGTACCATGTTCTATATGTGTATTATCTTATTTAGCATTCACAATAACTTGTACTTGTCCCCATTTTATAAGGGAAGGACCTAAGACTAGGTGTTAAAGACTTTCCAAGGGCCAAACAATTTGTGGGTGTCAAATTCAGGTGTGTAATAAAAGAAATCTGTCTGTAGAGCTGTTGGTTGCAAATCATTAGTGGATACTGTATGATATATAAAGTGAGTAAACGTTGGTCACATGGGCCCTTCCTCCAGAGGCTCCTTCCACATCAAGGGGACTTGACTCTCAACTATGCCCAGCTCTAGGGAAGATGGAGAGTAGTCTCATCAGAACGGCAGGGATGACAATGCCAATCCAAATAAAGCCACTGAAACTTGGTTCCTGAAAGACAGGGTTTGGATGGCTTGAGGATGTTGAGGTCTCTGTGGGTCTTACAGACTGCCTCTGGAAGTGGTGCCTTGTTGGAGTGGAACATTCCTGCTTGATCTTGCCCCCTTAGGTCCACTGTTGTGAGATTATGGTGATTAAGTATCTGTAATTTTTATCACCCAGTGACTGCCACACAGGCTAGTTTTCTGAAACATTTTTACCGTCTGAAATAGTCACTTTCCTTTTGGAAGTTAGTGGTTAAAAGGAAGAACGTGAGTAATGTATTTTAGGGTTTCCTCTCTCTGCATCAATTCTTCTTGTCTTGATTTCTCTTCTGTAACATTTTCTTTCTGTTTTATTAAAATATTTTTTATTTTACATATCAATCCCAGTTCCCTTTCCCTCCCATCCTACCATGCTCCCTACTGACCATCTCATCCCATCCCCTATCCCCCCATCCACTCCCAGGTGTGTGTGTGTGTGTGTGTGTGTGTGTGTGTGTGTGATAATCCCTTCCATGAGGGATTATCAAAGTCTGTTAAGTCATTTGGGGCAGGGCCTAGGCCCTCCCCCCGTATATCTAGGCTAAGGCAGTATCCATCCATGGGTAATGGGCTCCTGAAGTCTGTTCGTGCATTAGGGATATACCATAGTTCCACTGTCAGAGGTCCCAGGCCTTCTAACTGAGACCCACATTTATGCTAGTTTCCCAGTCGTCAGCCTGGAGTCCATGAGCTCCCCCTTTGTTCAGGTCAGCTGTCTCTGTGGGTTTCTCCAGTCTGGTCTTGACCCCTGTGCTCATCACTCCTCCCTTTCTGCAACTGGATTCCAGGAGTTTGGCTCAATGTTTAGCTGTGGGTGTCTGCTTCTGCTTCCATCAGCTATTGGATGAAGGCTCTAGGATGGCATATAAGTTAGTCATCAATCTCATTATGAGGAAAGGGCATTTAAGGTAGTCCCTCCACTGTTGCTTAGATTGTTAGTTGGAGTCATCCTTGCAGGTCTCTGGACATTTCTCTAGTGCCAGATTCTCTGTAACATTTTCATGTATGTTTTCATTGTTATGCACAACACTCAAGATGGTTTTGTGGGCTGAGGTATAGGTTTTGTATTATTTTAAGGGAAGGAAACTTATCTGCTGAAAATGTCTTTGTAAACAGTTTACTTCTAAATGTTCAGAGTGAGTGACAAATTAAATTTTCAGAGTGAGTTACAAATGATTAATAATTTTTTTGACCACACTCTTCCTCCCTTGACATTATATTTTGGGGTAGACTCAAAGTCGAAAATTGAGATTTTCAAAAGGAAAAGCACAATTAAGAAGTGCTTTGCTTTCAAATCGAGCTGTGCTTGGGGTTCAGTGAGTGCTTTTGTTGGTTTTATATGTGAACATTGTCAGAGGGCATGACCTCTTAGGAAAGGGGTTGGGAGTGAATTGTTTTGGTAAAATGTTTCTGCACAAAATGTTTGATTTTTACCTTTACAGCAGCCTGTGTAGGCAGGTACTGTTGTTAACTTCAGCTTACATGAGGAAGAAGTGAAGGGAGCTCTTGGTCACAGCAGTCACGTGTGATGTACATAAGCTAGGCACTTGGATTCCAGAAAGTGAGTATTTTTCTGTACCACATTAGCATAAGTAGGTAGGAAAAAATAAATTGTTCCTGGACTCTGGGCTAGCTTCAGTGACATAGTCAACTGTTTCAGAAAGTGACTCTGAATATTACTTGACCATTTTCCATAGATGAAGTCCCTAGGACTAGCTGGGTGTTCCAGCACATGGCAGGACTGCCCAATGAGCTAGTCTGTACACAGAAATTTATAAGAAGTGTGAAAGTCTAAAACTTCCCACATCCCCACTGTCCTAGTGATAAAAGTTAACCTTGGTTTTTGTTAATCTGTTTTAAAGGTTGCTAGAAGGGCTATAACCTGTCACTACTTAGGAAGCACTTGTGTAAATTGAACCATGTGCAACTGTTACTATTAGTGATGTCACATCTGATGCTTAGCAGTCCATACCTAGCCATCAGCATGCTGGGGCCTTTCCTTTACACTTAGTTAATATGAGTCACTGATCATACTTCTTTTTAACGAGCACTGTAAAACAAGGTAAGGTCAGATGCTCAGTGTCACTGGTGTGTATGACACTAGTTAATCGACGTCTAGTGAGATTGGTCCTTATTACAGGAATACCATTAATTTGCAGGAAACAAATTGCTCAGGAAAGTCAACAACATTGTCTCCTTGTTTCTTAACAAAAAGTGCCCAGGTTTTGACTCCTCAGGTTCAGCAAAGTTAACTTTGGCTTGAAATTTAGAGGCTTTGTTAGTCCTTTCTTTTATAAACTAATGCTTTAGGCCCATGGCTTAAATGTGTTTTGTCTAGAGTACACTGAAAAGTAAACACAGATCATTGTTAGTGCTTGCCCATCTCCTCCTGTTTGCTAACATGCATATTTACCTATGTGCACACAGAATCCTAAGCATACCGACTTTAAAAAAACTTTGTTCAAGGGGCTGAAGAAGATGGCTCAGAGGTTAAGATGAGTGGCTGCTCTTCCAGAGGACTTGGGTTCAATTACCAGCACCCATATGGCAGCTTACAACTGTCTGTAATTCTGGTTTCAGGGGAATCTGACACCTTCTATACCAATGCAAATAAAATAAAGTAAAATAAATAATAATAAAAAAACTGTGCAAATGAAGAGATAAATTGTTTTTCTTTTCTTGAGACGTTGCTAAGCATCCTGTAATAAAATTGTTTATCTCAGGATTCTGTGTATTATTACAAATGCTAATAGGTCAGACAAGGCTTTGAGTTGGTGGAGAGGCTTTTGAGTGCTTGTAGAGAAGAGAAGCAGCACACAGGAGAACTGTCAAATAAATTAGCCTCATCAGTTCATGTCAAATCATCAAATGGTCATCCCCCCTGAGAAGCATGTTGGGTAAGCTCAGCAAGTAATGCCAAGCTGTATCAGGCTGGCATTTAAGAAGAGGGCAAACATGAAGTTTTGAAGTACTGTGTGTTTTGAGGTACTGTGGGAGAGAAAGGGCATCTTAAATTGATCTTAGGAGATGGGTGGTGTCACTTGTGAGAGACATATGTAGGCTAGGGAAACAGCACGAACAAAAGCCAATGGGCATGGAGGTCCATGCTATCCAATGTGGTTGGAGGAAGAGCATATAGGGCACAGGCACTCACCTGGGAGAATTTGGGAAAATAGACTTCTGTTACCTTGTAGAGAGCTTTTGCATGCTACTGGGAGAAATTTGTATTCCTTTGTGAATTCTGCCAAGATACTGAGGGCAGTTCCCAGTCTGAGTCTCTGATAGGGATTTTTTGTTTATTTGTTTGTCTTTTGTTTTTTGAGACAGGATTTCTCTGTGTGTCCCTGGCTGTCCTGGAACTCACTCTGTAGACCAGGCTGGCCTCAGTCTCACAGAAATCTGCCTGCCTCTGCCTCCCAAGTGCTGGGATTTAAGGCATGTGCCACCACTGGCTGAATCTGACCAGTACTGAAAAAGGGATTATCTATCAACCTGGCTTGTGCATTATTTCCTCACTGCCAAAGGATCAACATTTCTATGGCTTTCCCCTTCTGCTCTGTATCTCTGTATTTAGACCTCTTACCCTATTCAGAAGTGAGCCTCAACATTTTCTCTTTGCACATTTCCAGCATTCCTCTGAGCAGTCACCACGAGAACTGTCAAATTATCCAGCTAATATCTAATTGGTGACAGTGGCTTAGTCCCTTTGCACCACAAGCCTCTTTCTTTCAGACATTTGGTATATCATCACAGATGTTAGACTGGAGGTAAGATACAGTGTATCTTAGAAAGAAATAAAAGGCCAGGACAAAAGATAAGTTGAATAGCCAAAGATGAGTTATCACCATCAGGAAAAGCAAACTATAGTACCTGATTAGACTGAATGACAGTGATGACATTGGCTTTGTAGTTGTCATGAATCTGTTTAAACTTTTTCATAAATGTAATGAATGAAAATTATGAAGCATTGATTAAAAAAAAATACAGCTTTCTTTCGGTGTGCTTTCCTAGGAAGTCACCTTCCTTCCCTTCCTACATTTTGCTTTGGTTGGTTCTCTCTTTCTGCCCACCCCATTTCCCCAGCCCTTTCTTGACAGGCCGACTCCTTCTTATACCAATTTACCTGAATTTAGTTCAGGCAATAGCTAGCCACATATGAAATCTCTTTTAGCAAGAAGGTGAAAGTCAGGATCTGTGTGGTAGAAGGAAGGAATGGACTCCTCCAAATTGTCTCCATGTGTGCCTTCCCTCACCACATGTAATGTAAATTAGAAATATTTGATAGCAATGTTGAGGTGTTTTAGGTCACTGGGCCATGTGCTCAGGAGGTGGACCATGGTGTTTTCTCTCCAGCAATGCCAGGCTTTTGCAGGCCCTAATGCTTATGTTTCTCCTAGGAGAAGAAAGATTACAAGTAGGTCTTACTTTTAATTTCTGCATTGTGTGTTGGGGGAGTAAAATAGTTTCTCTTACTAAGAGATAAGGATGACCACAGTTTTAAAAACTGAGTGTATGCACCCTTGTAAATCATGTAGCAACTGAAACTAGACTGATAAATGTAAAATTCAATTGATAGCTTGCTGCCATGCAAATGATGTGGGCACATGTTGATGAAGATGACTAAATCCCACAGAATTCATGAGGCTAACTGTTAATTCTCCAGTAATGCAGCAGAAATTAAAGTCCAGGACCTCTTCTATTTGTTTTCTTACCCAGCTGGGCATTTAAAAATGTGTGACCTATGAGTTTTGCTCCCTCACTATACCCTGTGCACTGAGCTAGTGTAGTTCCTGGTCTTCTGGGAAGAATTTTTGTGCTGGATGCCTGGGCAGGACTTGGGTCTCTGGAATGGATACACTGGGGTCGACTGCTCTCCCTCTAGAGACCCTGGACCCTTGGGTCACGGCAAGAGCAGCACCCTAGTGTATCTGTGACCTCAAGTGAAGTGCTGGGGTGCACTGATAGCACCCTCAGCAACCTGATGGACTGGTTATTCTGGTCAGGAGAAAATAGCACTGACATCATGTGACCCTGGCAAAGTAAACCACATTGGAACTTAGCCTTTGAATACCCAAGGGGCTGGCAGCAATCTCAGGGGTTGGCTGGGAGCCCCATTGAGTTCACTAGTAATCAGTTGACTGCTGAGCTGGACAAGCTGCTCCAGTTTTTCTGACAAGCTCTGTCTAAAAGAATGATGGGCAGCCTGCCATTAGGAGTTTTTAGCAGAGTTGCTAATGATTAACTCTTTAGCTACTATATATATACATCATGTCCTTCGTTATGTGTTGGCATGTAATTAGACGAAATTTTGGAGGGAAGATTCTAATTCCTCATTCAGTTGCTGCACCAGGAATTCCTCTCTTGCACAACATATACCCAACGGCAAGGAAAAACACTGTAGAGCCGTTCATAGGCGTATTTCAAAGGAATGCCAGTGGACCGGTTTTCCTTGAAGTTTCTAGTTTGTTGTTTTTAAACAAAATGCTATAATCTTTAACCATATTAAGTGGCAGACGATACACCTCAGGATACCTTGGAAATAGATGTCACCTACAAAAAATGTTGGAAAACTGGACATTTAGTATTTATTCACGATAATGCAAACCCATTCATGTTCTCTCCTCCAAATCCTGTGATAAGTATTCTATCTCAACAAAGAGGTATTTGTGGTCAGCTACCATTAGTGCAGGGAAGAAAATTCCTTTCGATCATCAAGAAGTCTTGATTTTTTTTTTTGACTAGAAAAGGTGATTTCTTAGTAACCTTTATTCTTTTCTCTACATGCTTCAAATAAAGTCCAGTTCCCAGAGTTGCACGTTTTACAAGTTGTACTCCAGTGAGCAAGGCATGTTCACGCTTGCCTTCTGTAGGAAGTTTTCCTGAGACATACTTTCCTGTCGTCAGAAGCTTATACCACTCTGCTGTGCTGGTGCTCCCGTGCTCCTGGATCCAGTTAGACTATATCGGGGATGGTGTCTTCTGAGAGAGCGCACCCCAGACCTGCTGCTTCATTTGGCCCATGGTGGAGTTTTAACAGTGAAAGCCAAGGCTCAGAACATCGTCTCCCTTCTCCACCCAAGTTGTAATTTTTCATCTTTGGAAGTTCCTCTCCCGAAGACATATTTGAGAAATGGTCTAAATGCTTCTGCTTAAGGGATTTGCCACATTAGCAATCTAGGACATAATTGTCCACCAGAGCACATATTGCAGGTATTTTCTAATGGTTTCTCCTCCCCCATTTCTCTAATGTCCCACCCTGAAGCACACTTGACAGCCATAGGCTCAACAAGACCCACCTTTATGGCAGAGCTGAGCATCTAATGAGACAACCTTTGAGGCACTCAGTTAAAGAGAATTGTCAGTGAGTTTTTTCATTTGATGTGTTCTACCAAGACATCCCAAGTTGAAAGAGAACCAGATTTTCAGTAGCGTTGTCACGAGTAAGCCAAACAGTTTAGTATATACCTATGGAGTGTGGTTTTGGGACATGAATCAGTATATATATATATACATATATATATATATATATATATATATATATATATATATATATATATGTACAGCTTTTTGGAGTTCATTACCCTCACATGGTTCTGGAATCCTTCAACTTGTTTCTTTGGGTGAGGACAGTATCCCTGTTATCTATTGCTGTAACTTCACTTATCTGGAGACAGAGCTTAAAGAAGGGGAAATGGTTGTTCTGTTTCCCCTTCTCTTTTGCCTTCTTTCTTCCTCATTCCTCTTCTCTCTATTCTCCCCACCTTTCATTGCTCAGTTGTTTTCATTTTTCTTCCTCTCCTTGTCACTCCTGTGTGTGAACTTATAGAGCCCATCCAAAAGTATAGTGGTTATTATCCACCAAGGGGACTTACATACATGTTTATGAGAAACATGTTTGAAAAGATCACAACAATACCCACTTTTTACCTACAACATACAGACATACGACTGTGGGAAAAATTTGTGATAGGTAATGGTCCGTATCAATAAAAAGTGAGTGGATCTTTTTAACATTTGGGGTGGCTGCTGTTTCTCAGTTACTGAGAAATTGGATGAGGTTTCAACCTCAAGCCTCCCATTTACCATTTTAGCTTAGATAAGCTATTTGGGTCTTAATTACCTTATCAATAAAAACAGTTGCAATGTCTATCCTCAAAGTTTATGTGTGACTAGAAGTTTTGAAAATGAAACATTTACATTAATAAATGTAAGAATTTAACAGAAGGTGATTCTTATCATTTTCATTGCTGTGATTTAGTGGAATAGGCAAGAAATTACTCTTCAGTCATATGCATGTCACTGAGCCATGCCTATGGATCCTAGAGTCCGTTTACCAGAATGTTATAAAGCCAAGCAGCGTTGAAATAGTGTCAACACTAACAAAGACCCCTGCAAAGCTTTTCACTAATCTAAAATTTTGAAATATATAATAATCCCTTGAAGTTTTCTGGAAAATTGCTGCCTTTGGCTTATTCTAACTTTCCTGATTTCCCTCTGTTTATTTTAGGGGGTGTTTTAGCCATTGAAAGGTATCAGCCTTTGTTAATTCTAGGTGTCAGAGACTGAACTGAGGCAGAGAGATCTGAGAAAGGAAGTTACCCTCTGATGTGGTTTCAAGTTCACTTTACTCTTGGGCCCTTGGCATTGTGAGGCCTGTGCTTTCTCTACTGTCATTCCAATGTCTCACTGGTTTTCAGTTAATGCTAGTCCTCCTGTTACCCTCACTGTGGTTGGAACCGCTCTTCTTACTTGGGATTAAACTTCATAGTTATAGTCTATTTGCTGAGAAACCTGGGGAGTTAAATGTGCTCTTTCCCAGTGGTTCTAGTCAAATCTTCTACTGTGCCTGTTATTATTGGCCAGTTTTGAACCAATGTCTAAATGGTGTGTTCTTCTCATTGGCAGAACCTGCTCTCCTCCTATTCTTAGAAGATAACCCAAGGACACCCACTAGATGATTGGAGTAAGAAGAACAGAACCCCAGGGGGAAGTTACTGCTTTTATTATTACAGGAAAGTAGTGGGCATTATCCAAACAACACCCAGATAGACAAACCAACTAACCAGCTTCACTGTGGATAAAAAGATGACAGTTTTTCATGATACTGCTTTTAACTTAGTCAGGAGTGGAACTGTTAATAACACTTAGGTACACAGAGTACCTACTGATTACTGAATCTTGACAATCTGTCAAGTACAGGGCATGCATGTTTCTATTTCATTTTGAACCTTCACAATAATCCTATGAGGTAAGCATTTAAGTCCTCCTCTGTGGAGTAAGAAGCTGGCACCTGGTGAGATGGGATCACTTCTTTGTAGTCACTCACGAGTGGGGACAGCTACTACATGCTTGATTTGGCTACCTTGTCTTACAGCTGGTACCTATGCAATGGCAGTTGGCCCTCTGGGTCCAAGGTATGGCAAAGATGTGTTGTTCAGGCCTACATGGCTGGCATGATTTCCTGAGGGAAGTGGTTTGGGCTCCCCACCCCCACCCAGTAGTGTACGGAAAGCCAGGACTTCAGAATCCTGTTCTATCAGTAAGTTGTTGTGGGACACTGTTCTCCGAAAGACAGCAAATAGACCGCTCACCTCAGATAGAGAACCACCAACAGACAAAAGTGGATAGCAGCAAAGTTCTACTTGGCGATCCACTGAGTTTTATTGGGGCTACTTACAGGAGTATGGTTGAGGGCTTACTTACAGGAACAGAAATGACTCAAAGACAGCTACATCATCAAAGCCTGTATATACCACAAAATCTAAAACCAGGTAGCTTGACAGGCTGGAGAGTATCTCTTTTCAGCAGCACAGGTGGTGTAAGCCTCTGCTGGACAGCTGGTCTGGGCTCTGCCTCTTCCAGGCAGTTTGACTGATTGTTCTGCTCTTTTTAGGTAGAATTCTTTGAGAGTATCTCTCAGCAGTTCTTAGGGCTTATATATGCCTAGAGGGGGAGGAACCCAGTGAATTTGGTCTGTTTCAGGGACTTCCTGAAGCTATTGAGTTGTTTATTTCCTATGTCACAATGATGCAGAATGCAGTGTTTCACATCCCCATAGAGCATCCTGTGTTTTAATGTGCTGACCTCCAAGATGGAAGTTTTATCTTGGAGAAAATTGCCACATGACACAACTTCTCTTAACTCAGAGACGTTAAGAAGTTTGCCCAACCTTACTAGATGGCTGATGGGAAGACTCCGAACCTTAGATTTTTTTTTTTCTGAAAAACATAGTGGCAGTTATGTTAGGAATTTGGGAGATTTTATTGATTAGCTTTACAGTTAATCTTATAAATATTCTCTTGATAAAGTTGTAAGGCCTAGTTTACTGGGCTTCCATAACAAAGTACCATAGGCTGTGTGATTTAAGCAACAAAAATTTATATTCCTTCACTTCTGAGGGCTGTGTGTCAGCATAGCTGGGTTCTTGTGACAGCATTCTTTCTGGACTGCTGAAGGCCATCTTTTTATTCTGTGTTTATGCAGAGAGTGAAAAACCAAGCTCTCTCATCTATTCTTGTAAGGACACTGATATTCACAGTGTAGGTATATTACTAAGTGTTTTTTCAAGAATGTCACATTTGTTTCAAATGTTAAGCCTGTTAGTTTTCTTTAAACACTGCAAATTCAAACTCTGAGTAGGGTTTTTGTTTGGTTGGTTTTTATTTTTTGAGATGGTTTCTCTATGTAGCCCTAGCTGTCCTGAAACACACTCTGTAGACTAGGCTGGCCTTGAGCTCAGATCTGCCTGCCTCTGCCTCCCAAATGCTGGGATTAAAAGTGTGGACCACTGTGAAACTCAGAAAAGTTAAGTAATGTGACTAAGACCAAACAGCCACCATGTATTAGAAGTAGACATGATTTTGAGAAGTCACCTGTATGTGCTGCAAATGACAGGGCAGATACGAGCATTCATTGCATAACTCATGTGCAGACGGGTAGCCTGCCTGGAAGGTGGAGCAGTCCACGTCTCTTAGGAAGAGTTTCAGTAGAGTGAAGTTGAACCTTGATGTCACGGAGTAAATGATTTCCCACATGATGGGCAGAGGAGCACCCTGATGGCAGCAACACCATCTCATGTGGAGGTGTGGTAGCCTGAAATAGGGATGTGGCGAGCAGCAGGAGTGGACTCCAAGTTCACTAAACCAGAATTGAAAATCCAAGTGCCTTGCCAATGCCGGGTATGTGGATTTTATTCTAGAGCTTGTGCAAAGTCACTGAAAGGCCTCCTGGAAGAGGAAAAGTATAACTTGAACAAACAAGTTTTAAAAATACATGTGCTGATTAGAGAGTTTCAAATTGCAGGTCCAGCCCATGCTACTGTGCTCTTTGGATGCGTTGCCCTCTCTTTGTACCCCCAGACTTCCTATCCATCAGCGCTGCTCTGAAGTGATACCCACAGTGCAGTCGTCCCTGGCCTGTCCAGATGGAATGATCACTCCCTCCTCTGTTCTGCTGTGTGATTTATGTGCAGCTCCTATTGCTTATATCACATCAGAGGGTAACGATGTGTTTACATGTCTCTCCCACTGCTTGACTTAAAGGACTTTGCGAGAAGGGAGTATGTTTTTTCTGGAATGTTTCATTACTGTTTTGCTTGCACAGTGTATGGTCCTTGGCACATCATAGGGGCTCCCATTTGTTGAATATAACACATGGAATTGAGGCTACTATGCATGGGAGGAGAGAAGCAAAAACAGAGAGGACAGCTTTGGTAGGAATAAAAATAAGAGGATATAATATGAGTGTAGAGAGGAGTCAGGGATGAGTCTGAGGCTTTTAAAGTACTCATCTGGGGAATTGTTAATTTCCCAGAGAGTGTAGGAAAACCACTGAATTGGGAGCTGTGCTGTCTAATTTGATTGGGTAGGGACATTCTGATGCTATCTAGCAGGGAAATAAAAACACACATCTGAATTTAGCTTTGTTGAACCCCAAGCCTTTGGAGACATAGCTTGATGGAGATTTGGGAGGCTGGGAAAATCTAGGACACAGCTTTGGGGGAATGCCTACTTTTAAGGAAGTGGCTGAAGAATTGGAATCAAAGAAGTAGGGCTGGGATCAAGAGTGTGCAGAGCAGTCAGGGGCACACTAGTCTGTCTGTGGTTAGCAGCTCTTTACATCAAGCTTGTGTGTGTTCGAGAGTGTGTGTAGATGTGCACGAGAGTGTGTGTAGATATGCACATGAATGCAGGTATCTATGGAGGCTAGAAGAGGGTGTCATATCTCCTGGAGCTGCACACATTCACACACAGTTGTGAGCCTCAGATGCTGTGGACTGAACTCGGATCCTCTACAAGAGTGCTACATGCTCTTAGCCACACAGCCATCTCTCCAGCCCCATAAAAGTACTTTCTAGTTACATTTACAGTTTTCTCAGTCCATACTACCTGTTAGGCATTTTTGCTTTTTGTTTTTTCCAGCATATCCCATTTGTTTCAAACCATAAGCTGTTAGTCTTCTTTAAGTAGTCTGCAAATTTAAACTCAGAGAACTCTATTTAGTAACATGTCCAATACCACACAGCCAACATGCATTGGAAATGGACGTCCTTTGTGAATGCCACATGTGTGCACTGTAGGAATTACTGACCAGGTATAATTTTGTGGTTTGTTAATCTGTGGAGACTGTGGATTTTCAAGTCACCAGCAATATAATTATTTTACTTTCATACTGATGAAAGAGTACGAGGGTGAGTTACATTCCTTTCATTTAAACGAGCTGATTGAAAAATTAAAGTATATTGGTAGTTCTAATATATTTCTTTAGCCTAGTATATATTTTAGCTTGGTTTTCTATTATAAGGCCATTTGAAAGAAAACATTTTTGCCTGCATTTTCTTTACAAACTCCTTATACTTACATTGTACAATCTGATTTTTTTTGATACAATGGGATTATTTAAACATGATCCTGAACACTTTCAGCAGTTATTTTGGTTAGTACTTCCATGTGACATTGTGTGCCTAAGAGAGATACACAAAAGCAGTTCCTGAAAATATTTGTTTATAATTGCCACACTAGTTAGTATATATGTACTTTCATATATAATTCAGGAAAGAAAAATCATTGCATATAATAGGCTAGGGGGTTATAGCCTGAAAGTACTGATTTGTGTATCCTACTTCAATGATCATGGTGCAGTAATTTCTCCAGGGCCAGACAGTTTAATTTTGCCAGCAGCATTATTTCAAAGCACTGGCATGTACTTGCAGGGGTGGTATGGCTTCATCTAGCCCTCTGCAGACAGCCCCCTGCTCGCTCACCCTCTCCTTCCTACTCTCACACCACCAGGCTTTCCTGATCCTCCCATGAATAAACTTCCTTGCCTTTCACGAAGACCTTTATATAAAAAAAGACCTAGGGGAAGCCCTGGAAAGATCCTGTAACCAAATGGGTGGGTACTGTTTGGTATTGTTCTTAATCCTGATTTGGTAAATCTCACCATAGGTGATTTTCTGGCTGGACATACAGGCACACTTTTCCTGTTTATCTTTCTGCATTTAAAAATAATAAAAAAACCCTAAACAAACACAAGTTCCAGGACCCTCCCCAGATATATCCATATGAAAGATTCTCAGGTCTGGAGGGCGGGGTATTGGGTAACAGAAGAGGACTAGGCAGCCATTACTGCATCATTGTTCGACTTGATGGCTTCCATTGCTGCTTCATGTTTCTTTTGCATTTAGAAATTCTACTTTTAGTAACCTTATAGTGCAAAACACTGTTTTTTTGAAAAGATATAAGTTTCACATCCTCAAATCATTGAGAATGCTAGAAGTGAAAATGTAAATAAAAGTATTTTAATGGATATTCCCATCAAGTGATTGGTTTTCACAGGGTCTGTGTCTTTAAGGAGGAAAAGAATGAGGTCTAAGTTTTTACATTATAATCTGATGACTAAAATATCTGCAGACATGGATAAATCAGCTCTGCCTTTACATAACCATTGGATTCCTTTCAAGGTACTGTCTCCTAACCAACACACTATACAAATAACTTCACTTTAATATAGCTATATCTTGATGTGTTCAGATTTGGTAAACGCTCCTATCTTTCAAACACGCATCATTTATTTAAAATGCATAGGCATATGTTCAGAACAAAGTTATTTTCAGTGCATATATATTCATTAGCCTCTGTGTGAAAGTGCATTTCAAGTAACAACCATTTCAGTGTTTATTTTTCTTTCAAAACTTTCCTTTCTCTCCATCTTGCTTTAATTGAGCCCTAGTCTTGAACTCTTTAAAGCCATTCCCATGGAGCCAGTGCACATGTGAACGTGCTTGACTGATACAGAATAATTTCTTTGTTGATCATATACCCATGCATGATAAGATATGCATAAGAAGAAATCTGGTAGAGAAGTATAAATAATACTTATCTTTAAGCCAGCATCTGTCATCTGCTTCAGCAGACAGTACTTGCTCTCCTCCCAGCACAAAAAGGGCTGAGAGATTTATGGAGCAGCTTTGTTTGTGCTCTGTGATGCTTAATCAATTTTTATTAAATTCTAAATTAAAACTTGGCTTTCACTCCGGTGACATCTCTGATGTATACAGCAAGGAGAAAGATCATAAGGGCCCTGAAAAGGTTAAGCACGGGTGGTCCAAAGCCCCAGTTTGCTGCTCCTTCCCGGGCTTCACTTAATAACTCTTGTAAGTCTGGCTAAGTTCTTGTAGGGATGCAGGCAAGTGAGGAAGGAAGCTCCAGCTTTGGACTCCCTCAAGTTCCTTCAGCTGGTGGGCCTTTGTAGTGTGTTTTTAATACTCTCATGCATGTTTCCATATCTAAGAGGACATGTCAGTTATGGCCATGTGGAGATAATGTGTGCCTTTTGCTTCTGGGCTCTCTGATAACTCAGGACTCACCAGTTACAGTCGGAGAGGAATTTGAATTTTGTAATCTTCATAGAGTTTTACCATATTCAAGGCCTGATACTGACATGAGCCCTGTAGCGCTTTTTTTCCTCCCCTGGCTAGATTTCCCGATAAGTTCTACTTAATTGCACCTTTCCAGGTTTTTCCTGAAAATTCTTTTGGTTAAATACCATGATGTGGTGGGAAGTCCACTCAAAGAAGTCCAATTGAAAATGACCACTTTATTTTTACATTCTCCTATCTAAGTTCCAACCAGGCCTGAGCCTATTTAGCTTCTGCAATCAAAGACTGGGTGCCTTCTAAGTAGTTATGTCTGTAGACTGTGTTCTAATGCATATAAAGTACTAAGTCAGGAGTTAAGTTGGTGTTTTTTTTTTTTTTTTTTTTTTTTTTAAGAAACATGTTTAAAAATTCCAGTTGTGATTTTTTTCTTTTAGATTCTGCATCTATAAGCAGAGGAGGAATGGGGGTTAATTAAAATTTTATTTCTCTGTTGAATACTGATATTTTTGTTTTTGAATTTGGTTTTTCTTACATCTGGTACACACCAGACTAACCTGTACATATTATCCCTTTGGAAGCATATGCTTGTGGGCCCTGATCCAAGGGAAGCTTCTGTATCTATATTTCAAAGTGTAAGTTTTCTTGAAGAGAAGAGAGGAGGGAAAACTATGAAATTTGTTGTTAATTATTGTTTACTTTCTGGGAAATATGGCAAGCTGTAAACTTAAGATGAGAAGGTCTGTGTTTTTGAATTATGTGATATGCTACTTAGAAGACAAATGATTGCAGAAGAACCTGGGAGCCAATTCTTCCAGTGGAAATGAACAATTCATGTAGCTGGTCCTTTCCCACCACTCACCTGTCATTCACACACCCATATTTCCCTGTTGCATACCACCATATTATAGTTACAAGTGCCATGTGGACACAGAAATGCTGATGTTTATAAACCTCATTCATCTACTTATTACCCAAGGCTCAACGTGTATTCTTGATTTGTCTTCTTCTAGTACCAGCCTGGTAGTGCACACAAGTAGCTAGAGATACAGTGTTTGCTGTTCACAAGTTCAGTTCTGAAGCAGCCAAAGGGCAGGAAATTGCCCAATATACCTGCCGCTCCTGTGCTGAAAGTGTATATGGTCTGAGTGTACTATGCACATGTGTTTCTTTCCCTGATAACTGAGAGAAAGCCTTTGTATTTGCTGTGAGCATTGAGCATTCCCGTTGGGAGTTGGCTCTGCTGGACTCCATGTACATACAGAGAAACTTTGAGGATAAAGTGGAGTTGGTCCTGGCTTCCTCACCTCAGAACTGCATTTCTTTCTACTCTGGCCAAAGCCACTCTACTGTGATACTCACAGACTATGGGGCGAGAGAGCTCTGTCTGCTTTCTGTGTTTCCGAGGAGTAATTTTGAGTGGATGAACTGAGGCGTGGGAGAGATTGCCAAATGAGGTGGTGATGATGGCTAAAGAGACTTGGACTTAGGGAGTGCTCTGGCACCAGTACAACACAGACGGTATCATGTTTTTGACCACAGTACTTTAGACAGGCTGCCAAGTGTTTGTGACGAGACAGGGCTGTTACTATACTTCGCTTTTAACTTTACTTTTGCATACAGTATATCGTCCTTGTTTTATAAACTGTGTTGCATACTTTTGTCCCTCTATAAACAAGTGAAGCTGTTGAGTTTTTGGACAAAGTTTGAAGCAGTCTTGTGTTGCTTCTTTGCTTTATGCTCCAAGTTGAGAGCTGAATAGTAAAGATCCCTTTTCACACCATTTATAATGCGATGCACATTTTGAAGGCAATTTAAATTCTTTTGGCTCCCCAGCCATATGCTTCAAAATGGAAGCGTTATACATGTCTGAATAGAGAACTAGGTAGAAGCTTGGTGCACACACATGTACAGCAAAGTTTGCAGTGGGTTACTGTCCTGAGTAGGGGGTTCACTTTCTAGGAAAATCTCCAAACATTAGCCCCAGTTTTGTTGAAGGAAATTTAAAGTATTTCCAAGGCTACATATGCAACCTATATGCACAATTTATGTGTGTAATGAGACGTTATAACTTGACCAGTATGTTATTTGAGAAATTGGCTATGTGGAGAGTAATGAACTTTAAGTCTGGATTGTGATGGAAAGACAAAAGCTAACAGGAGTGAAAATTACCTTTGTGTTTTGTAATTGAAGTTTTACTCAAGTCCGTTTTAAAGATCTTCTCCATTCTTGCCAGCCTCTCTCAGTTTATTTCTGCACTGGAGAAGTGAAATATAATACTCTCCGTAGCACATAAACTCCTTTACTCTGTCTCTCTAGAGGGTGTTTTTCATTGTTTTCACAATCGATTTAGCCCGAGTAGAAAACACTGGATTATTCCAACATTTGGCAAAGAATTCATACTTTCTTAGATAGAAGAACTTCTAACTAAACTTCTCTTCATAATCACACCGCCAGGATCTTGGTCGTGCTGTATTGAACACATGGATGCCATTTTAAAAATAGTTTAGCTAATGCTTGGATGAATAGGCTTATATACCGTTTTTAGGTTGGGGCATGGTTCTTACTCTCTAGCTCAGGCTGACTTCAAACCCATCATTCTCCTGCCTGGTCCTCTCCAGTGCTGGGATTGCCTGAAGTTAGGTCAGATTCCTTGTCGTTATATAGGTGTTTCTTGTCTCTTCTTTCCTATTCTGTTCTAGGTAACCACAGGCTTATGAGGTTAGATCAGACAGAAAAACAATTCTCTCTGTGACTTTCATGAGAAATGGGGCGGGGGTGGGGTGGGGTGGAAGAGATGCCCTGTCCACCCAGAAGTCATATCTTTTTCTGCTAGTAATAGTTTATAAGTTCATAGGCCTTGTTGATTTAGAATGACACTCTTCTTGTGTGTACACTTGTGCACACGCGCGGACACACACACACACACACACACACACACACACACACACATTTTCTCGTCTTGTTCTCTGTACTATGGATATGGGAATGGTTTACAAAAAGACTTTCCTGCCCATCCTGTAATCTGAGGTTTCAAAGATAAATAATTCTGAAAATAACTTACTAAAAGGTGGAGAACCACTTCACATTTCAGAGCAAATTCTTATGATCCCTGTTAATGGGGTACATTCTTAAGTGCACCTGAACAGTCAGCTTTAACTCCCTTTCTTGTTATGAGCTGTGCCACCTAACCTAGGAACTTCTCAGTGTTTATCCCGTGATGTACTTTCACCACTGACTGTCCTTAGGTGGTTTGGGAAACAAAGGGGCAGCTTAGTTCTAGGAACTAATAGAGAGAAGGGAAGAAAAGAAACCAGAAACTGAATTTCGTTTATTTCTGAGAAGCTCCTGGGTTGATATTTCAGTTGGATGAAATCGTGTCACTGTTTATCTGTGCCTTTTTTCCCCCTGTGGCAAGAGACGTGGTGAATAGACACTCACTCCCAAAGACACCAAGTTCCAAAGCACTGACTCATGTGTCCACAATGAAAAACTAGGATGCAGCCATTTCCTACCTTTGTTTGGAAGCAAAAGGATTGGACCAGGCGGATGTGGGCCTAGGCTGCAGGGCTTTGCAGAAGGAAATGCTTTGGGTGGCCCTTCAGTACTAGGTGCTCTCTAACAACCCCCTTGTATGGGAAGTGTGGAAGTGTTCCATAGGGTATGTAGAACTGGGCCCCATGCCCCTTCTTGGTTAGTGCACTTAGAGTTTCTAAGAGGCAGTGCGGGCAGAGAGAAGCTTGCACTGCTGCTAATTCAGAGGACTTTGGAGTGCCTGTTATGCATGGAGTAAACGTACATACCCATCTTTCTCTAGTAATCTCCTATGTGTGTCAATATATACATACATACATGCATACACACACACACACACACACACACACACACACACACACTATACATATCCATGATTTCTAGGTGCTTTATGACTTGGTCCTATCCTAACTCTTTTGGAAGAGTTTGCCTACTCTTCTAGTGAAACTGACCCTGTTACTACCCTCCAGAACACTCTGGTACTTGTGTTCTGGGATTTCTCTTTCCTCAGAGTTGTGGATTAAGCTGCTCCCTTATTTTACTCCAAAGTGGGTCCTAGTGACCTGTGCCTAGAGAGACCTTCTATCCCTCAATCAGCCATTTCTCTCTCAGCTTCCTTTCTTCTTCCCTGCTAAACTGGGTACCCTGGAACTACCTGACATGTTTTATATTAGTTTATTATTTAATTTACTGTTCCTTGTGCTTAATAGACTGTTGCCTCATGTAGGTTAGGACTTTGATCATTTTGTGCTCTTTTGCCCAGGGCCTGGAGTATAGTAGAATTCATGTCTGTCTGTGTCTAGCACTTTGAGGAAACTAGGAGATCCATAATAATTGAAGAGGAATCACTGTGGACCATCAGCAGATGGTGCTAGCTTCTCCCATTGGGTCATCCCAGGCATTACTGAACTTCTGGATAACTTAGTTTTTCCATCTTATATATATGGAAACAACACTGTGTGCACTTCAGAACCATTCTGAGAGTCTAGCTGTGAGTAATAATTCTGTGAAGTAAAAGGATCAGACACTAACTTTATTTTATGAGAAACAGTACAGGATCAATGAAAATGTGGTGTGCTCAGTAGATGGTGCATCTCCCCGGGGCCATGGTTTTCCATGTGTGCTCTGTCCCTGCGAACATTTCAGCATTTTAGGTGATAACATTTGGGATGGTTCTGCCAGGGTGGACTAACAGAGGGCTAAGCATGGCCAATACTTGAAATATAACTTGGCAGGGGCTGGGGGAGAGCACAATAAAATAGGAAAATGGCTTTGAACAGAATTGGAAACTATATGTTGTTGTCATATTTACCATTGTTGATTGTTAGACACAAGAGTTTTTATTTAACCATTCCCTGTAGGAATTTCAGAAATGTGATTTTTTTTTTTTTTTTTTTTTTACACCTTGAATTTATTAGGCCTGGAAAGAGTTGCTTCTGTCTGTGAGGCTCATAACTTCACAGTGTGGTGTATGCCCCAGTGAACCTACTGTTGGACTGCCTGGCATGTCTGTGCTGGGAGGATAGCATAGGCAGAAGTACTTTCTTGACAAATGTTGGTGTTTGCAATGAGTGGGAAGGGATAAAGGAGACAGGGAGAAAAACAGAAGAGAGAGAGAGAGAGAGAGAGAGAGAGAGAGAGAGAGAGAGAGAGAGAGAGAGAGAGAGAGAGAGAGAGATTCTGGAAGTCCTCCAGGAAGGGCTAGGAGAGAACTCGAGGACAAATGCTCTTACTTGGAACACACACCAAATACTGGATATTTTTTTTAAGAGAAGCCAAAATTAAACACAGTAGAGCTTACTGTTTGCTAATCAGCATGTGTTTACTTTCTCTTCCAAAACTGAAGTTGCCAACCAATACATTTCCTACCCAGTGCTATGAATCTGTCCAAATAAACATGGGAAGTAGTGAAACAATGACACCACACGAAAAATGTATCCTTGTTCATTAAATAGGATCCAAAAATTCTCCGGAATTTAATCCTAGCTGCGAAGTAGCTAGAACTCAACTCAAAAAGCCCACTCAACATGGATGAGTGGGCTTTTAAGTGACCATGTTGCCCTAAGCTTAAATGAAAATGTCTCATTTCAGATCAGCTTCACTCACATTCCCACGGTACTAGAATAGGTTGGCTATAGTGTAATCTTATGATAGCCACAAACATAAGCAACATACAGAATTTAAACAGTTGACCTTAATTTCTGTCCTAAACTAGAGATCCCTGACAAAATTTTCAGGATGGCATTAAGAGTTGATTTCTCTGGAGTGCTGAGAAGTTATAATAGGAAGCCTCTGTGTTGTGTTTTCAGGAATGTAGTAGAAAACAGAATCCATAATCAACACTGTAGAAAACTATCAATTCAGAAGACTGACAGTTTAGTTAGGCTGCCAGTAGACAGTTCTATATATAAAAAAAATCATGTATAACAAACATGTATGAGTTTCTGTATTTAATTTTGTTGAAGGAGTTCGGGACAGAGGCATAGTGATTATGGGCTATCATTATAATATAAATGTATTTTATAAGTAGTAAACTCTTGGGATTACAGTTCAGCTTCCCATCTCCTATGGAAAAAAATCCCCTTTTAGGAAATAATAGGGCATTAATTCAGCTATTCTTTATTGAGAATTTAAACAAAACACCCTTAGCTTTTGTCTGTAATGTCATCTAAAGCCCTTTGCTCCCACTGGTAAACCCACCAGGATCCGGTGGATAGAAACCATAGTTGCAGTGGGTCACAAAACCAAACAAAGAACATCAATATGGGAAAGAGACTTTTGAGGGAGTCTGAGAGGGTGGGTGGCAGGACAGGGGTAGGGGAGTTGACATCGATGGAAGGAAGCTAAAAGAGGCTAGGGATTGGGAGTAATCAAGATAACTTATGTACTTTATGACTTTGTCAAAGAACACATTTAATAAAGGGCATTTTAGAAAGAAAAGAAAAAGAAAAACCCCAAACCAAAACACACAGACAAAAACTCTAGAACAAGACAACACCAATAGCAAAAACTTGTCTGAATATTGCTGAATTCAGGCCCTGAGATGGAGTGGCGGTGTGTACTAATCATAGCATATTCTTTCTGGTTCTTCCTTCTACACTCCCTCTCTAAGCAATGCTTCTGCTGATGGAAGGATTCTAACTTTAGTGTGTGGCTGATCCCCAGTTAGGTGCTGACACTAAAAACCCTGGCTGCAGAGATGGCTTGGTGGACAGGAGCACTTACTGTAAGAGGACCCATCCAACTTCCAAGCTACTCATATACACAGACAGTCACTCCCACATATGCCTGTGACCCCTCTGCAGGGAGGCAGAGACGGGTGGGCAGAAGGAGCTTGCTGGTCAGCCAGCCTCCCTGATCTAGGGAATTTCCAGTTCAGAGAGATACTGTCTCAAGAAACAAGGCAGAGAGTGGTGGAGACACCTATGGCTTCCTGTGATCTCTGCGTGCATGTGCTTGGGCACATATCCTCCCCACATATATGTGTAACGTCCTACACCATCCCCCCCAACAGCATTGGGTAAGGGTTGATCCTCAGACTTTGCCACAACTTTTGATGGTAAATTTTGAGACTTGTTTTTCCTCCTGAAAATGTTTGTGTTTCCTTCTGGAAATGTTAGTTTCCAGTTACCCTAGAAAGGATAAAAAATAGCGTTTTTATTATTTTATTTTTGTTTTTTTTTCATTTGGAAATAGATTAAGTTGCTTATGTGTGGATCTCATATATTTGGTGTGAGATTTCTGCCTTTGCGTATAAAATTTACCTTGCATATATAAAATTGGCCAAAGTGCAAGCAGTATGATACACTGGTCTTAGGGAATGGCCTAACCTGTGCTGCTCTTCTTTGTCCTGGTTTTCTTACCCAGTGATGACTCTTTCGGCTATATCCAGTCAAGAGCAGACATGGCATGTGTAAGCAAAGAAAAGAAGCAGAGGCAGAGGTCCCTCCTAGCCTGCCCTGCTGACCTGCCTGCTGGCTTAGCTGAAGGAAAGAAGGCAGCCTTGAACTATGCCTCAGGAAGTCCTGCAGAGAGGCATGGGGCACTCCTGACTTCTGAGGTCATAGGTCACAATAATTGCAAGAGAGAGCCCAGCTGTAAACAAATTGAAATAATGTTTAAGTAAAGTGAGATAAATAGTTCAACTCATTGTAGGATCTTGTCACAGTGTAGAAATCTATGTCACTTAAGGAGTCACAGAAAGTGCAAGGACCCACTTCCTTTATTCTTCAGTTAACGGCTTCCAAGGCAGTGTCCGTCTTTGAAAACACTTGGTTCCTGAAGCATGATCCTTAGCTCGCTTATTAATTTTTGTTTTTAGTTATATGTGTGTCAGTGTGTGGTTATGTGTATGTGAGTGCAGGTGCCTACAGAGACTAGGGGCTCAGATCCCCCTGGAGCTGCAGTTACAGGCTCTGCTGTGGGTGTTTGGACTTGAATTTGGGTGCTCTGGAAGAGAGGTAGTACATGCTGTTATCTGCTGAGCCATTTGTCCAGCCCCTTACATGTTTGTTTATTTATTTATTCAGTTTTGTTGGTGGAGTTTGAACTGAGGGCCTCACACATGCCCAGACATGTTCTGTCACCAAGCTACACCTGTAGATACAATACTTTTAAATGACCCTCCAGACTTGTCATTCCTCATACCTGACAGTTTTTCTTATCTCGGCAAATTCTGCGATATACTCTAAGTCCAGTGGCTTTTATGTAATGTTTACCTATTTGCTGGAATGCTGTCATCTTTGCTGGTGGCAAATGATTCTGTGTTATTCTGGAACAGAAAGACAGGCGGGCCCAGCGTTCAGCCCATGTTGCTTTGTGTTAAGTGAAAATTCCCACTATGACAGAGTCATAATCTCAAAGCAGATGTTTTATGGAGTCTCATTATTGTCCAGAAGTGGCTTTTGGATGAGAAGATGTAGCCAGGCAGAAGAAGCACAAACAGGACTGACTTAAGGTTTTTTCTTCTGCTCCATCCTCACCTTGCCATAGATCCCTGCTTCTTCCGGCTCTAGATTCAAACCCTAGCACCCTGTCCTGATTAGAGGCTGGCTTTGCCTTGAGACCTTTCAGGTCTGTTGTTGTTGGCGAAGACCTTGTTTCTTTCTCATGTCTTTCAGCCACACCATGGCCTTTCACAACCTGTAAGTCCTGTAATACTATATTTTGTGAAGAAAGGAAAAATGAGATTCCCCCCTCCTTGCTTTTGTTAACCCATTCTTGTTTTAGGCTTCAACAAAAAGGGTTTTTGTTAACTGGAGCTTAAAATCAGCCAGCTTGCAGAGTGTTCTCCCTTTTTATGCAAGGAGGATTAGCTTGGCATGTTCTGCAGTTCCCTTGTATGAGCCATTCCTGTGTCCTGTCATAAGGTGTATAATTACTGCACTTCACCGTCAGCAATCATTCTCCAGTTAAGACCTGCTTTAAACCTCTCATTAATATAAATCATACCAGGAAGGTAGAAAATACACCTTTAAAAGGAACCAAGTGTTAGGGAGTTAATCTGTTCTTTTCATAATAGGTCCCAAGTAAATAATTTTTACCTAGTGCTTTTCTTCTCTAAGCAATCAAAATAACTTGTGATAAAAGATCAGGTACCTTGCTTGCACAAATGCACACTGTTTTATTCACAGGGTCAGGGTTCTTGCTTGATTCCAGCCTCTTTTTCTCTCCGTCACCCTTGAACAGTGAAGTGTATAACCCTCTACTCTTTCAAAGGTTGGCCTTTTGATAAGGCTCTCCTCTCCTCCCCTCTCCTCTCCTCTCCTGTCCTCTCCTCTCCTCTGCTCCCCTCCCCTCCTCTCCTCTCCTCTGCTCCCCTCCCCTCCCCTCCTCTCCTCTGCTCTCCTCTCCTCTCCTCCCCTCCCCTCCCTCCCTCCCTCCCTCCCTCCCTCCCTCCCTCCCTCCCTCCCTCTCTCTCTCTCTCTCTCTCTCTCTCTCTCTCTCTCTCTCTCTCTCTCTCTCTGTCTCTCTCTCTCTCCCTTTCCCCCCTCCTCTAACACACACGTACACAGGCTTGTACACATGAATTCAGCAGCAAATTATTTTTATTTTGGGGGCTTTCCTTGAAGCCCCCATTCTAATCAGAGAACAGTCTGAACTTAAAATGTCTCAGAGTTGTTTTTTCTGTCACGGGAAAGTCACAGGCAATCCAGTCAAATACTCCTGGTCTGCTTCACTTACTTGTGGAGGTTTGCTTTGGGGTGGCTGTCACAGTCCTGCCTGGTAGCTGAGGTTGCTCATGGCCACCATTTTTACCCTCCCAGCTTGTCATCTCCCAGCAGCTGCTGCCTGGTTCAGCAGCTGTGTGAGGACGGATGCCTGCAGGAAGTGGGCTGCTGCATGCAGGAACACGGCTCAGATTAATGCACACCCCAAAGGCCCAGGCTATCTGATCTAACCCGTGCTCACCTCTGCTGACAAGTTCCTCTCTTCTCTCCTTTGAGTTTCTGGCTTACAGCTACAGTTTCTGGTATTTTTTTTTCTCCTTTCTTTAATTTGCTCAAGAGCCCTACTTTTTAGACCTAAAGCCCTTTCTCCAGTTAAATTTCCTTCATCCTTCCACTACAAGTTTCAAGTAACGCTCTGTGTTTTCTTCTGTGTGTTTTTAGGTAAATGCCTACTGTGTGAGGGAAATTATTGTAGGCCCTTGACATTCAGGGCATTTCCCATGCGGACAGCATTGCTTGTTCTCACAATCTAGGAGAGCCTCTAGCGAAGACGTCTTCTGGATGCCCTGTGCCTGTTGGCTCCTTATCCTGCTTGTCTGTCATACTCTCTGATTTTTCATGTCATTTACTCACTTCACTGAGCAGCTATTTACTGATGCCTGTTGGAAAGACCCAGCAAAGTCAACTACGGCTGTCGTCCCTGACACACTCTAAACTCTGTGAAGAGGTGACCACAGGCTCTCTCAGTCATGACTCATCTCAGAGTATGGTTGGCATGTAGTGAATGAGGGAGTGCCATGCTCCCTATCCACAGATTTCTCCCATTTGTATTCTGATCTGAATTCGTTAGTTTCTTCCTTATATTGTCTTAAAAATAACGCATTAGAAATTCATTCAGGCCCACCAGTCTTTCCTTTGAAAACAACTCCATTACTGAAAATGATTGCTTTCATTCATATAGTTTGCTCCTCCTTCAGTACTCAGGGAACATTAGTGACTGCAGTGGTGGGGTATAATCTGAGCCCAGGGCTGATGGTAGTTTAGGGCTTGGTAGCCTAGGTGGAGTCCTGGGCTGGACTCTGGAGCTGGGAGGGTGGGGACCAGGACATGGAGGGGAATGCTGATGAGGGCAGAAGAGATTCAAAGTGAGGCATGTTTGTGCTAGGATAGCTAGGAGCTTCCTTTCTTCTTTCCAACATTAGAAAAGAGTCTTTCATACACCAGAGGCTTTAAAAAAGAAACATGTAACTTAAAGTTTATTCTTTAAGAATTTTATACATGCATACAATGTATTTTGATCATCTCCATCTCCTACTTTCGCCAACACACCCAAAACATCTCCAAGCCCCCCCCCACCCCCCGACCAGCTTTACCACCCCTACCCCTCCTCTTCTTTACCCAAGGTATCCAATTAGTGCTGCCTTTATGCTAATGGATATGGGCCACTCACTGGAGCAACCTGCCAGTAGTCCTCCCCTCAAAGAAAATTACTCTCTTTCCCAGTAATTATCCACTTCCCAGCCAGGAGTTGGGTCTTGGGAGCTCTTCCCCATCCTTGATAGAATTTGGAGTATGTTGGTCTTGCTCAGATATTGTTCAGGTGACATCAGCTGCTGTGAGTTCATGATTGTCATGTCTAAAGGTCAGTGTGTCACAGTACTCTTTGTCCCTCAGCTCTGACATTCTTTTTGTTCTCTCTTCTGGGACATTCCCTGAGGGTGGGTCAGGGAGAGGGTCCATGTAGATGTACTTTCAACACTTCAACTAGTTATGAATCTCTGCATTAACTGATGCCCACTTTAAAAGGCAGCACCACTCACCAACACAGCCTACTAGGGAGAAACCTAAATCTTCAGGTGGCAGTGACAACATGACCATTTAGTGGAACACTAGAAGGTTCCAGGAGCTTATGTACATGATACCATTGAAGTCACCACTGCAAGTTCACTTCACACCAAAGAGCCAGGTCTGATAATCTCAGAATTACAGCTTTTTGGTGCTCAATTGGAGTCTGATGAGTGAATGAATTTACCCTGTAAACACTTGGTCTCATTTTTACTCCTCTAATTCTTCTTAAGCCCTACTCCTTTGGAGTCAGAATTCCTGTTGGTACTACTCATATGGTAGCTGAGTTTTAATCAGGGCTAAATTATGCTTTTGTGGGCTGATATGAAAGCCAAACTACCCCATCTGCTGTTGTTTCAGTAGGAGAAGTTTTTGTGCTTCAGGTTGTTGACACACCTATGGTTTGGAGCACTGTTGATTAGTGAGTTGGGGACTGCTTGTATGAGAATACAGAAAGGAAATAAAATTAATTTTATATATTCTCTTGTGACACTAAAGGGTACCTCTTTTTTAATACTCAGTTTAACTGTCTTTCTCTTTGTTGCCTCCCTCTTAAAATTCTCCACGGTATTTTTGAGTATATGTAATATACTCATATATATATTTATATATATATAATATACTCATATACACACACATAAACAATTGTAATAAAGTCATATCACTGAAAGAAAAATAGTAAAAAAAAAACAATTTAATATTCCAAAAGGTACCATCCTCATTTTTATCTTGAGCACTGAGGACGTGCATTATACTGGGTTACATTTGGACTCACATGGAAGAGAAATTGCATTCTTAGTGAACTCCAATAAAATTAAAGTATCAGCATAGAGAGACAAGACGGACTGTAATAACCAAACTGCAAGGTCATTTTGTTATATAGTGGTAAAGCTTGGCTGGAAAGCAAACTTCTTCCTTGAGAATAGTTTCCAAAACAAATATACTATAATTTTTGCAAGCAATTTAAATTAATATGTAATTAATATATCTGAAAGAAATTAAAGGGAGAATGAAATGTTTACTGGTTGACCACATAAACTAAATGTGGCTTCTGTATGTGGGTTCAAGTAGGACATTGGATGTTTAAGAAGTGGAAAAGAAGAATCATAAAGTTCATTTTCATCATTTGAAGACTTTGATATAAGTGTTCCTCATTTAATGTAATTACTTTTAAAGTCTTCTTCAACACAGTATCTTTAGATTTGTTTTTCTTATTACTCTATGTAATAAGTAAAATGGGGAAATAAAGTTGGATGACTTATCCGGTGAAATGGAGAGTAAATTAATTATTCTCACTGGGTAAAAGTAAATTTTACAGAGTCAAGAAGTTAAGCATGGGGAGGTAGCTTAAGGTTACTCATGTAATTAGCATATGCAAAAGTCTGGGTTCAGTTGCAGCCTTGCACCTCCAAATTATTATGTTAAAGGAGAGTTGTAAACAAAAGAGAATGCATACAATCAATTTAAATTCATGTCATAGTAATGTCCTGATGATGTCAAAACTCAAGAGTTTGAGTGGGTAGGTTCTTGGGTTCAGGCTTCTGTAGCTCTGTCTCAGCACTAAGTTGGATATGTTTTTACTTGGTCAGCCTCATTCTTCATCTCCACTTCTATAGTGTGTATTAAGAATTAAAGTGAAAAAAAATAAAGAATTAAAGTCAACGTTTGTGAAGCTTCTTGTAAAATGCTTGCTTATAATTAACATCTACAAACGGTACTCATTATCACAATTATATGCCACTGGAAGAAGTAGACATTAACACACGATTGCATTACTATTGTTAATTTTCACTCAGTAGTCATATATTTAGGTTCAGGAAAAATACTCAGTTTATAAAATTCCAAGTCAGCTCTAGTTTTCTTCATAGTACATAGTTTTAAAAATAGTTATAATTTTTAAATCTCTGATAGTTGGAATTACTTGAATAACCCAACTATTCATTTTTAAGTTTCTTAGATATATTATTCTAATATTAATTTTAAAATGTGATTAGCAATTACCTGAAGTCATTCTAAATATATGCTTCTAGAAATGAAGGTCATCTTACATGAGTTGTAAAGACTGGTAGGCTTATATGTTTATTGCTTTTCTTGACAGTGGCTCTACTTACTAGGTATTAGCCAAAATTCTTCTCCAAATATCATTAGCTATCTAAAGGGATATGCTTCATTTCTTAATGAGTTCATATTTTAAACTTATTTAACAAACCAAAATTATCATTTAATTATTATTTTTAATTATTATAAAAAAGCAATAAGCTTTTTAAAGTGTATAGAATGTACCTCTTCAATGAATTATTTTGTCAATGCAGTAATAAACAATGATAGGCAATTTAAATCTCAAGTAATGTAATGTTTTTATTAGTTTTAAAAGTGTTCTAAATTATATTTTAATGGTTTTGCTGAACTGTAATCCATTCTACTGGAAATAGCCCATGTTTCAGGAGAATGATCATATATTGTGTGTGATTGTATAAAAAGAAAAATATTAGTAATAATGGGCATGGTGTTGCACACCTTTAATCCTGTCATTCAGGAGTCAGTGGCAGGTTTATCTGTGTGAGCTGCAAATCAATCTGGACTGCACAGGAGCTCCAGGACAGCCAGGGCAACATAGGAAAGCCCTGTCTCAAAAACTAACCAACCAACCAACCAACCAACCAACCAACCAACCAACCAACCAGACCATTAATAGTAAACAAGCATATTGGCCTAGACCCAGTAAAGACTGTGTTTGGCATTTCTGAGTTTTTTGTTTTGTTTTGTTTGTTCTTTGTATACAGAATTTTAGCAAAGCTCAAAATGAGTCTCTCGCAGAGCTAGGTCTGCTTTTAAGTCACATGCCAACTGAGCACACTTGGTAAACTTTTGTTATTTTCATTTCAGACTGAATTGTTATAGGTAGTGAATTGTTATAGGTTTCAAGTTGTTTCCTTAGATGAGATTGCCTCATGAACCCATAGATGCCCCAGCTACAATCCATCACTTTGTTTCTGCCCATGGTTAACTGTTGCTTTCAAACATCTCATAAAGTGTCCTGTTCTTTTGGAGAGGGCATATAGTGGTTGTAAGGGTGAACCTAGTGTCAATCACTGGACTCTTAAGAATGGCTTGTTTATTTAATTAATTATTTATCTGCCTACTCAAAGATTTTTTTTTTTATTAGATAAAATCAAATGTATTCCAAAACCAAGTTATTTTTCACCTTTAAAATATATTTCTAATTCTCATTTACATTTAAAAATGTTAAACATGCAGATAGTGAGGTAGAATTTTATTATGAGGATTTGGGTTACTTAGGAAGGGCTAGATACTCCAAGGTGTAGGTTAGCAATACAATACTTGCCTAATGTGTGAGTCCCTGGGTTTAATCCCAGCCAACACACACACACACACACACACACACACACACACACACACACACACACACACACACACACAAGAGCTGCTATGACAGAATTATAATTATGTAAGACAAATAAGCCCAGAGAATGTATATGCAGCAGAAGAGTCATAGTAATACTGAAATTTTGCTAAGAGAGTTAATTTTCTAAGTGTTTTTATAACAAGTAAGATTTTAAGTGTTCATATAAAAAAAGATGAAAATGCTTTCAAAGCAAAGTTTATACAATTGAACAAGTACTTAATATTCTCCAAAATGTTGTCTACCTATTGTAGAGATAACAATAACCTGACAGTGGTAAAGACAAAATTATCAAAGGCAGAGTGGTAAACTGTGATCATGTATGTCCTTTTCTTTTCTTTTCTCCTTTTTTTTTTTTTGGCACTTTCAATTCAAATGCCCTCTTTGTTTCTTGGCTATCTGTTTTAGAGATTAAAATCACAGTGGTCTATTATTAGGCAAACAAAGCTTTTCCCGAGAGCTATGAAGTAAGGACTAAAAATTGACAATGGTGGCAGTGAGCATGGCTCTTCAACAGATGATGGTATGGTTTCCTAGGTAGCCTGCCTGTTATTTTATACATTATTTATGCCTTTTTGTAGAAGGCTTTCTGTGTAGAAATAAAAATTTTTTAAGAGCTATTAATTATTTTAGGAAGTGTAATAATGAAGGAAAGTAGAAGGAAAATATTGAGGAAGGATATTTTCCTTTTTTTTCTATTTCTCTGAGTTAATTTCTATCAATATTATTTTAGATTATTTGAGGGCAAGTGGAGGTAAATATAGACCCTTTTACCAGAGAGACAAAATTTGAGAAGAGCACAGAGAGTACCCTGATGAGACTGAGAAGATGCAGGGTCATGAAGCACTCCAAAGTGGACTCTTCATACTGTGTCTGCCAGACAGCTCACTTGTGTTTCCTGTGAGATTCAGATTTGGGAGCATCAGAGGTACCGAGCTAGGACTGGTGAAGGTCTCTTCCTCCTCCTCTTTTTGTTTCTCCATTCTTTGAACATGATGTGTCAGAATTTCACCTTTTGATGGAGCACTCCTATTGAATTGTACAATAAAGAAAGTAATTAAGAAATAGAGGAAGTCACATGGTCATTAAATAATTAGTGGTTGTCATATATATATATATATATATTTACAATATATTTATATACTGTAAAAAAAGGTTTAAAATCAGGATTCATAACTCCAAGCTGTGTTCTGTTTAAATGCTGTATGAGAACTAGACTTGCTGAAAATGTTACAAACAGATGCAGTTCAGCAAAAACAGTGCAGCAAAGGAGTTAATTAGTACTGTTCATCAGAACTGGAGTCTTAGAAAATCATTCTCCATAAGGAGAGTGTTAGCAAAGAGTGGACCCGCTTGGTGAACAAGGACAGTAAGTGGCAGAATGCAGCCCAGCTTTCCTCATGATGGAGTAAGACTTTTATCCTGTAGTCTCTGCTCTCTGAGCTCTGTAATGATTAGAGTTGTAGGTAACATTGTGCAGATACAGCAGAAAGGATGAGTGAAACATTGCAACGTACAAAGATATGGAGGGAGAAAGTGGGGTTTAAGCTGGTCCACAGAAAAAGTTTCTGAACTCCTTGTACAGGGAAGGCAGAACTGGTGGAGTAGTCCCAGGGCTACATCTCAGGGCACAAGTTCATATGGGATTTGAATTGCTGGGATTAGTATAAGGGTTGAGACTGGAATGGAGGAAGAGGATCTTTGAGGACACGAATGTCTCATGGTGCAGTAACATCATTCTGTAAGTCTGGACATTTCAGGCTGTATCATCAAATGCGTCTGTTCACAAGCCAGCCTGTGCCATGTAACTGTTCTCTGCTCTATTTATTCCAAGATTAAAATTAGTGTTTGGCTGGGACAAGGGTGGAAGTAGATTGTTTTCAGGCTTCTTGGTGATGTTAGCAGCATATAACACTTGTGGGTATATGGTTTCTTTGCTATCTGTTGGCCACTGTGCTCAGTTCTTACAGGCTGCCTGAATTCCTTCCCATCCTTTAGCCATCTAGGGGCCTTTTTTTGATGGAAAGCTTTCTGGCCTGTCTTCTGAGACTCGCTGGAGAAGAGTCTCCCTTTAAAGAGCTCATTTGATTAGGGCAGGCCCACTGGTATTAGGTCCCTTTTATCCTCAAGCATGCTATCTAATCCAATCAGGGGAGGATAATCTATGGTGTTCATCGTCTGGGGATCATGAAGGATTGGAGACCAGAGCAGGAAATTGCAGTGATCACCTTAGAGATCTGCCTTAGTTAGTGGGTAGTGGGGGTATCTCTGGTGTCTGAACAAGGGAATTTCAGTCTCCCAGCAGTGCCTTAGAAAGTGAAATATAGAAAGTATCTTGGAGAAATAGGGACTGCACAAACATGACGAGGAAGGAAGTACCTGCACTATCAAAATATCTGAAAGAATCAGTGTGTTAGCAATGGTGCTGCAGGGATCAATGGAAGAATGTAACTGTGCCTACATGAAAAGGAAATAGTTGATTTCTTTGTGGGTTTTGGAGAGAGAGGTAATTATTTGATGCTAAGCAGTTAGACCCTTCATGCCTTCTTTTCTTAAACAGGGGAGTCTTTATCTGTGCTTCCTTCAATTTCATTTTTTAAAGGACATTCACTGCTTCATTTATATTATTTCTACTAGAAAGAAATGGAAGGATCACTGGGCCTTTCTGGTATGCTCATTTCATAAGTGGGAAAATTAAAAGCTTGAAGAGAGAAACTCCCATGTTCACTGAGTGTCTTCACAAGTATGCATTTAGAGAAGGGAAACGTGACTGGTGTCCAGTGATTGGAGGACATTAGAAGTGTTCCAGTAGGCAGCTTGTTCAGTTATATCATGAGTTGTAGCAGCAGGGATCAGCTTGCCTTGGGATTTGTGAGGAAATGCCACGAGAGGAGGCTGTTTTTTAAGCTCTGCTTGGCTGTTAATGGAAGTGATGGAGAGAGTGAAACGTAAGTATAGACCATCTCTGCGGAGTTGGGGAGGCAGAGATGCTTGGGAAGCAGTATTGGAAGCTCATATATTTGAGGTGTATAACTTCCGGGAAGATACTTTGTCTCATTAACCTCAAGTGCAAAATGAGGCTGACTATTATGCCCATATAAACAGACATATATCCAAACAGTTGACTATTGGAAGTTTTATTTTATCCTACCTACTCCATAGAACTGTTGTGGATTAGGTGCGAGAATGCATGCTTAGCCTAGTCCCTGCCATGTGATCAGTACTGCTTATTAGTAACTAACATTTGGAATCTGTAATTTAAAAAGCTCAAGCTTTCAGACCTTGAGAATCATTTCATGTTGAGATGCAGGACAGTCACCATGGTAAAGAAGGAGACTGGACTTTAAATGAAACATGGAATATCTAACAGAAGCTGGGATCCAGAGGGCAGGGGCTCCTGCTGGATCACCATTTGGTTTATCTGGGAATATACCAGTTAATAAGTCTGCAGACTGAGGTCCTAGACGAGCTCACAGACTTGAAGGTAAGGAGGAGATGGGCATATAGACAGAGTAATAGCTGGTTCAATCAGGAGAGGCAAGGGGTGGGATTATGGTGGGTGTGTAGATTTCACCACACAAAGAGTGAAACCCTTAAGCAGTAGAAACTCATTTGTGTTGTGCTCACTTCTACTGATGAGAAGGTCAAGAAGAAAGAGTGATGAGAACTTTCTAGGGAAGAATGATATAATTTTCATCTGGTGAAATAGCATTATAAATGACATTCAAAACATCTCTCTAAGCTAGGGAATCCCAAAGGATTTTAAGACAACACCATAGAGACCTTTTTTTTTTTTTTTTTTTTGTCTTGTTTCTGGTGCATGTACTCATTAAAAACAAAACAAAACAAAACAAAAAACCCAAACAAACCAAAACCAGTGGCTTTGTGGTTTACTTAGCAGCAGATCTGCATCATCATTCAGAATTAACAGGAATATAAGCTTTAGAGTCTTTAATCTTAGGGTTTCTATTGTTGTGAAGGGACACCATGACCACCATGACCATCTTGACCACTGCAACTCTTATAAAGGAAGACATTTAATTGGGGTGGTTTATAGTTCAGAGTTTTAGTTCATTATGGTCATGGCAAGACAAGCAGTGTGCAGGCAGACATAGTGCTGGAGAAGGAGCTGAGAGTCCCACATCTTGATTCATAGGCAACAGGAAGTGAACTGAGATACTAGGTATGGCTTGGGCACATATGAGACCTCAAAACCTGTCTCCACAGTGATATACACTTCCTCCAATAAGGCCACACCTACTCCAGTAGAGTAGGTCCTAATAGAACCACTCCTGGTGAGCTTATCGGGTGATTACATTTAAACTATCACAGTGATCCTTGCTGAGGGGAATTCAGGCTCATGTTCCCTGATTTTGCCTTTATTTCCCCTGCAAAGGAGGTGATGAGCCCTCCAGACTGAGCTTGGACTCAATGCCTTGACTGTTCAATAAAGAGAATGTAGAGAGACCAGGCTGATGCTTTCTGGGGACACAAGCTGGCTGCTTGGATATGCTCCTGAGCTTGAGAATGGAAAAGAGTCCTTGGTACAGTTCGTCCTCTCAAAGGGAAGGCTGCTATTGCTCAGGTGTGGAACCACTACCTTCAGAGTCATGGTGTGGGTTCTGATGAAATGAGTCAAGGTTTCAGGAGGACTTGTTGTGGGTTACTTTATGAACCTCAGCTTTCATTCCACTGTTTAAAGAACTTGTCACTTGCCATATTTTAAACTCCAGTTTTCTCCTTGCTTTCTTCTTTCCTTCTCTCCTTTCCTCCCCTCTGCCATTAATCATGGACTTGTGCACACTAGGCAAGCATACAGGTACTACTACTACTGCTTGGCTATATCCCTAGTCCCTTAATTCTTTAATCTATAAGTTATAATGTCATATATACTCCAAGTTTTCTCCCGAGTCCTTCAGTTGGTAGGCAGTTAGAGTCCTCCCTAGCTTTACTTCCTATTTAGTAAAAGAAACAAAATAACCTCCAGTGGAGATACCTCCTCTATAAAATACATATAAAACAAAAATAACATAAATGAACAAAATCCTGGCCTAATCAGTACTATGGCTAAAGGGTAAAGTTGTTTGTAATTTTGAGTGGATGAATTTGTCAACTAAAATAGCAAGTGTCTGTCCCGCCCAGTCCTGAAAGCATTTAATCCCAAATAAACACACACAGGCTTATGTTAACTATAAACCGTTTAGCCTATTGCTCAGTCTTATTAACTATCTAGCTCTTACAACTTAACACGTAATCCGTATCTATGTTTAGCCTCATGGCTTGGTACCTTTTCTCAGTGAGGCATTCTCATCTTGCTGCTTCTGTGTCAGGCTAATGCCTGCATATCTGCCTTTCCTCTTTCCAGAATTCTCCTAGTCTGGAGAATTACTTAGCAGCAGATCTGCATCATCATCATCATTCAGAATTAACAGGAAGATAAACTTTAGAGTCTTTAGTCTTAGGAACATTGCATACAGTTCCTGCCTGGCTACTGGCCAATCAGCCTTTTTATCAATCCAATATGAATGACAAATCTTTACAGTGAACAAGAACATTATCCCACATTATATCTTATTTGGATGAATCTTTTTAAGTCAATCAAATTTTTAAATGTATTGTCATAAGGTGAATGGCTGTATTATTATTCTTCTGAAGAGTGTAGAGCAATGCTGGTTTTAGCTACATGCCTGTATAATAATTCCATTTATTATTGAGATATTGTTACTTAACTAAATATTAAGTTTGTTCATTTTTTTTTGGAAATGATAGCACTAAGTATACAGAATCAAAACAACAGCAAACCTTTAGGCAAAGAAGAAGGAAACAGTCAGAAATTGTGTCACACTCTACAAGATTCAACATTTGGGACAGGAAAGGGGCTAATGTCACCAAAGTTTCTCCCAACTTGAGCAATGTCTATGGTAGCCATTCCTTCATGAACAGCACTTGAGGAATGTCTTTGTGGTGGGAGAGTGAGGTCATTGGTGTTGAGTGGAAGCTGTTGGAGGAACTGAGAAGTTTGGCTTATGTCCCCAGAGGGCAAGATGTTCTTCTTCCCAAACACTTTGCACAGTGCCTCCAAGAGCAAAATAGACAAACTGATGACGGCAGTGGTTAGAGGGAGGGTGGTTCATTGTCACATTGAGTTTGTGGGGAAGAGAGACAGCACATTTCTGATGCCAAAGACCGACTAACCCTGAACAGTTGTTGTAACCTCTTCTGTTCCTCAGTAGTCTCCAGTAAACTAAATATTAAAACCATATATTAGCAATGAAGGGCATCATGGCATCCGTGGTCGTCAGTATACCAGGTGGCCAGGACCTCAGCTAAGCATGGCCTAAGATCTCCTCATTGTTTTCCCAGGACCTCCAGAGTCCCACACTGATGTCTGGGAAAGCTTCACAAGCTGCAGTTAAGCCATGTTGGTTTGGACACAGTGTGGCTGGTGGCATCTGGGTTTCATCAGCTGCTGCTTGCAGAGTTTGGGCAGAGCTCTGAAGACAGTCTGGCTTTGAGGCTATTCAAAGTCAGATTCTTGAAAGGATCTTAAGACATAAAGCAATCAAACTTTTATAAAATGTTATCATTTCTATTTTATATCTGGCCTGCAGCATACCATGCTGAGGTCTGCCCCCATCTCTTGGAAAAATGCCCTTTTCCTTTGGGAACATGTCTGCCCTTTCTAGGCCTGCCCAGATGTTCACACCTCATTATTCTTACTGCCTTGCTGGGTAGAGTGATCCTTGCCTCCTTTGGAGAGTGTCCTTAGATCTCTGTGAGGTAAAACTCTCAGCAATCATGGAAGAAAGGGAGCCTGGAGAATTAGAACAGCTCTCTGATCAAGTACTAAGATGTAAAGGCTTGATACCCATACATACTTGCTTAACTTTAATTTTTCTCTTCACTCAGATGGACTTATGTTTCCTTTTATCTTAGTGACATGCATGTTTTAGTAAGTGTTCTTCAATCTTTCAGAGAAAGCAACAGGATAAATGAATAAATAATGAATATTGGTACAGTGAAATCCTATCTTAAATGACCTTTCAGACTAAGATTTGATGAATCTTTTCCTATAATATAAACTTAGAGTTTGCATAGTTTCTCTTTTGCAGCATCATTAATTTGTGGATCTTATATTTTGGTTACTCATGTCCACATCAGAAATAATTTTTGCACAGCCATCTAATTTAGACTGTATGTGCTATAAGTAGGAAATAGTGTGAGTTGAAAATAGTCATATGTAAAGCACATAACCTAAGAGAAATTCATTGCCTGAGAGCTCTGTAAATTAATACTAATGTTTCTTTGAACATCAGTAAGAGATTGAACCAAACAGCCAATTTAATGCAAATTATATGACTTTGCACTTAAGATACTAAAGGATTCAAATGTTACTGAATTCACACACCTTCTATGTTATTTCAGTGAGTTCAGTAAATATTCTACCAATACTTATGAAGGCAGACAGAATAGATCTGCTGTTTTTCGGGCTGTTGCATAGGTCCAGATGGATTCTGCAACTGCAGTGGTGGGGGACAGCACGCCTTTTCTGAGGCACAGCTTTTATCTCCCATCCTCAGTGCTTCCTCCACACTCACTAGCCAGCACACAGGCATTCAATCCCCGAACACTTCCTTTCATACTGAATGTTGCTTTCCACTCCACCCTGACCAGGACTCTGGCCTCAGCACAGTAGCTGAGAAATGAGAACACATGTGCCTTCAGGTTAGCGTGTAATCAAATCTCCCCATCTGAGAAGCCTCCCCTTGCTGTTGATTTTATGTTTTGCAAATGATTACTAATTTGCAGTTGTTTACGTGTTTTTCCACTCATCTAAACTTATTTAAGTGGAAAAAGGAAAGTTGTTGACCACCAACTATTACTGTCTGGGGAAGATTCTGATACCTCCAGACATGACAAAATCTCAGTGCCAAATGTTACCTTTTAACTAAATCTGAATTCTACCACATCCATTACAATGTAAAATGTACCAGCTTTATCACCATTACTAAGAGTGATGATAATTCTGATAGCTGCTACAAAGCTACCACGTGCAGTGTACTTAACTCACTGTGCTGGGAATTGCTTGAAACATCTCAGTTCTAGGGCAGGATCCTTCTGGACCCATGTTACGGTTTTCAACAAGGCCTGGATAAAAGAGATTACATTTTTCAGTCTCCTTGTTCTAGTAATGTGCACTCATTTTACCCTTTTTCCATTGTTGTTACAAATGCACTACCTAGTCTACTGTAAACTGGTGTGAAATTTGGTGTCTTTGGAGATTAAGTGAAAACCCCTGTAGCCGTTTCTCTTTTTGTCTTCTTTGCCTAGCACCTTGTTAATTAGCTTGGCATAAGATCACTCTACCCAACCATGCATCTTGAGAAATGGAAAGGAATGCATTTACCTAAAGTAAATGCTATGTACAGATAGAAGTGGGAAATGAATGTCCTTCCCACTGTTCCTTCTTGTGCATGTCCTTTAGTTCTTACACTTAATCCATTTTTATCTTTCCTTTTCTTTTATTCTTGTGCTGGAAACTGAACCCAGGTCCTTGCACATGATAGGCAAGCAGTGTACCATTGAACCCTGTGCCCACATTATCTTAATGAGCATACACGCACACACACACACGCACACACACACACACACACACACACACACACACGGGTACATATGTACATGTTTTATGTGGGCAGGATCTGTTTAATTTGATTGTTTAGGGTGATTATTTTTTTGGCCACCATTCCTGTAAGTGCTGCGTTGTAGAATAAGCAACTTTGAATAGGACACTCACAGTCAGTATCATAAGGATATATTTCAAATGGGAAAGAGAAGAAGTAGAGTATCTGAGCCCTCCTGAGAACAGATTTATATAGTTTTAGAAACTTCAGAAATGTTCATCACTAGATAATAAGCATTGCATAAGCAAGAGTTTCCTGGTAGTAAATATAGAAAAGAAGATACAATTAGGAAAACAATTATTAAAAAGGAAGGTGCAATTAGGAAAATAGATACATGTTTATATATGTACACATACATACATATTTCAATCTGATAGAAGAAAGTTGGCCAGTTCTTAGAGGAAAGCTCTTAGTCTGGGTTTTGGGGACTGGATGCAGGAGTGTGCTGGGAGCCTGGCCAGTGCGGGTAGAAGAGGTGAGAATGGTATGCAGCATTAGAACCTTCCATGTTGTCCAGTTCCACAGTGTGCCTTTAGCACTGCAGACAAAACACATCAGGCCTCCAGTGAAGATATTCCAGGCGTTACAGCAGAGCATTGAGCTGCTCATTGGTCCCTTCTGGGTAGGGTTTGTGTGTGATTGTGCGGGTCCTGGCCATGGAGCCAGATTGCTGTGAGCAGGCATAGGACCTTCAGAGAGGGACACAGGCTAGAGAAGAGGAAAGTGAGACTTGATGAAGGCATGTGTGCAACCCAGCATGTGTTCTCTTTGGGTGTTCCATTTCTTTGCTGCTTCTTATATAAAGGGATTGGTGATGAGTGAGGAGGCTGTGGTCTGCTTGAAGGAGGTAGAGTGTGGCTTGATGGAGAAGGAAGGGAGGAGGCTGTGCTTGAAACATCTGAAAGCTGATGCATAGTCTGCTGGCATTGGGCTGTTGAATGACATGAGAAAAGACGTGAGATGCTGATGGGAGTTGAATGTCGAAGAGTAGGATAGGGGAATGGGTGTGCTCGTGCCTGTGCATGTGCACATGGCGGGGGTGGGGTGGGGGTAGGGAGGATCCATTTACTGATCACTTCCAGGTTTCTGAGAACAGAGGTGAGAACAGTTACAACTCCTAGAAATGTCAGGACAAAGAGAACCCTGCTTTCTGACCAGAGAGCACAGTTGGGGTAGGGTGTGGGTGAGGGGTGAAAATTCAGCTGAGGGAAGGCTTCCTGCAGTGGAATGGTCCTGAGTGGAATCCTGAGATGAATCTGGTTAGATAACTGGATCCCCATGTGCTGTTATACATGGATTTCATACCACGTTTTGGAAACCTTACCTTCTGGAAAGCAGTGTGGTCACATTTGCCCTGGGTGAGGTGTTTTCCACATTGCCATGTAGCCATGTTCTCCAAGTACATTAAAACTGAACAACCCCCTGATGTGCAGGATAGATGGGCAACAGAACTATTGCAAATCCCATGTTCAACCAAGGAAGGCGACCCTGGTAAGCAAGTCATTTCTCAAGGTTCAGCTCACACAACAGACTTCTTACTATGGCTTTCTGTGACGGAGACTTTCCAGATAGTGAGGGATCTGTTGTGGTATTTTTAAAAGACATGACGATGCATTCTGTCTCTCTTCAAAAACAACCTTTTCAAAAGTGCAAAATGGGCTCAGGTGAATCTCACGGAGGTGGCTGGTGGAATTTTCGGCCGTGTCAGATTTCACTGCAGTGCTTTTGTGTTTCTGTCTCTGGGGCTGGAATGGGGAAGAAGGAAGTTGCCTTTATCTAACTTGAGCTAATTATTCTCTAGGCATGAGTTTACCAGACCATGACCTTGGGTAAAACATTGCATGTCTTTGTGCCTCAATTTCTTATCTATGAAATGGGGATAATGATGCCTCCCTCACAGGGTTACTGGGACAAGGTGGCTCATATGAAAGGGTTTTGTAAGTGCAAAGTATTCTAGAGTTAGGGGAATTATTTTATTAGAATTTTAAAGTGTGTATTATGTGAAGTAGTACCAATTTTTAAAACATTTATTTTTTTCAGAATGGTTGCAAAACAATTTATGTGGTTCACCTAAATTATTCTCATTATTGCTCAATTGGAAATGTATTTGAATTCCATTGAAAAGTGTGAAATGCCTAATCTTGTATTTTGGGTTGAATACTGTTAGTTGCCTTTTGAACTTATCATGTCATTTTAAATTGTTTTGCTCTACCCATTGAGAGATGATTCAGTGAGTATATACATAATCATGTATATGCCTTTCTAGGCCAGGAACAGAGTATATGAATGATTTCTAGCCAACATTATGAATTGTATCACTCATCAAGTCTTGAGGTGAATTAAAGTAGTTTTGTTTTCATTGTTTAGAGAGGTATATAAGTTATTAACATAAGTCTTTTAGTTTCCCCATTCAAACAAGTTATAGATAGTCCTCACAGCTGAAGGCCCAGATCTCAGACACTGTTGATTTGGACATGTTTTGTGTTAGAATGATCCATTATTAAGAAATGCCTACTAACCTCTCATCATGGCCCTTACTGTTTAATAGTTGGCACTTTATTTGCATTAACACTCAAGTGCCAGTTAAACTGAAGTTATAATTAAATCACTTGGTTGTGAATATTTTGAGTAGGGGAGAGATCACTTAAATTCTTTAGTTCTTTCTTGATGCCAAAGCTCTTTCTGAAGTGTTTCCTCTCAGTTAGTGCCCTATCTGTACCTCCTAGTCACCATTTTTAATAACTGTGCCCATGAGTTCTCCAGTCTCATTGGGAAACACAGGGCCTGGGTGGTTGAATGCTACCTGTTAGTTGTGGTTGTCAGGACAGTAGGAAGCTGCTCAGGACCTCTATGCCTCATCTCTCTCTGAGGAATCAATAAACTTCCAGTCATCTGTGCCTTGATTTACTTCAGTCTGTTTTCTGTACCCAGGTTGATCTTTGTGCAGTTGCTTGCCTTGAGTACCAGAGTAGTACAGTGCCTTTTCCTTTGTTTTAAGGCAGACAGTAGGGTACTCACAGTGCCTTTCCTCCATTTTCATTGTTATGAATAACTGTGCCTGCCATATAACTGTGCCTGTCACAGTTTTTCATAACTGTGCCTGTCACTAGAATTATTGTATTACTTAGTTTTTTTTTTAGATAGTATAGAACCAGTTGACAAAACTGTCACATCCCATCTCTTTTTGTATGTTTCAAACTGTGGATATAGGAAAAAAGGGTGTTTTAAGAAACCCCTTAAATCCACCCATATCTGAATCCAGGTTGTTCTATGGATTCAGTTTTTCTAATGCAATTCTAACTTTAGGTTAAAAAAAAAACATAGTGCAGTTTAATATTACTAACACACACACACACACACACACACACACACACACACACACACACACACACACACACCTACCTGACCCCCAAACACTAAAAGCTACTCTACTCAAGTAGTTGGGTTTGTCATGTGTGCATGGACATGTGTGAAGTTCAGAAGACCCTTTGCTGGGATCAGTTCTCTCCTGCCACAAGGGTTCTGCTGAACTGAGGCATGTCTTTATCTGCCAAGCTATCTCATTGTCCCTAATCTTGTTTTTAAATAAAACAAATTAGCAATTTTATACCATGTCATTTCCAAGTTACAGTTCCTAACAGGTCAGTGTATGTATACACACATATATACTGCAAGTATAGAGTAATATATGTGCATGACAAATACATGCAAATTGTTCTAACATAATATATATATATATATATATATATATATATAAATATTAAAGTCAACTCATTCTAAATTATTAGGGGACAATTATTGAATAGCACTTCTGGCTTTTAGTCCATGCAGAAACAAAATGATAGGTTCCTATAGATGAGGATTTCAGCTCCTGCTAGACTTTCCTACATTTTTACCTAGTCAAAGGCAACAAATTCACAGAAAACCTGAAGTGTACAAGAGACACAGCTAAAATAATACGCTTCTGGATGGACTCAACAAAATCTGAAGTAAGAAGGAAGAACACTCCAGGACCCGCCAAGAACACTTACGTTTGAAGGTTAAAAATATTCTTCCTGTTTTTTTTCCTAGTAAAAGACTTTAAACAAAAGTAAAGAATGAACTATGCTTTCTGTTACTTATTATTGTCTCTTCTCCTTGAAATGTTATTTTTTGGCCTCATATGAAGTGACAGATCATTGTAGTTAATTTGTAGATTTAGCACCCACAAGTAACTAATGATGCTATTCATGTCTAGCTGGAGATTAATGGAGTATATGCATGTGATATGTCACATACATGCACTGTATGTATGTATGTATGTATGTATGTATGTATGTATGTATGCTTATATTTTAGATATTTTTCACACAACCAGAATGACAAAAACAATGAGGCAGGCTAGGCTTTCAATGTCTGTAACTTTAATCTTTAAGTTATTTAAAAAATATTTTAAAACTTTTCAATTATTATTTGTGAGAATCTTAAAAAGAAACAAACAACTTTTATCTTTTAGTGGAGTACATGAAAGATCTGAACCATCAAAGTGTCTGAAATCCACCTTGTTATTTGGGCTTTTCTACAGCTTGGATGTCCCCTATATTTGGGGCTTCACTCTGTGACACGGATGCTTCTATATATGTTTAGTTTCATTGAAGCTTTCCAGTTTTCTTTCTGGAAAGGAAGCGAAATATTGTATCCTTTTCCCAAAGGAAAATGTTTGTGGTGTTGTGAAAATGGGAACAGATGGCATTGTAAGCTTTGGGGAGAAGTGTAGCACTTCAATTCAGATTGTTAGGCAAAGTTAGAGACAAACACGTGTCTCCCAATTGTTGTAGGTATTTATATAACTCAACTCAAGCATGTTAAACAAAACACAGAAAAGGGAGAATTTTGTTTTTTAAGTTAAAGATTTCTTTCTTTTTCTGTTTTGACAGTCTAGGCTTCGTGAAGTATATGTAGAAGCAGCTAGGTTTATGGCCCCCACTACCCCCACAAAAAAAGTGTGAACAGAGCACAGCTTAGTGGCATAAGATGTATTCTATAATTTTGGGTTTCACAGTGGCTACGTTTACCCAGATGCAGTGTGATAGCCTATTATCAAGATCAACAGATCTGAACTTGGAGGCCTCTGCTCTTTCCCCTACTCAGAGTGGTTAGTTTTGCAGCCGGGCCTTGCAGCCTGGCTGTGGTGGGATGCATTAACTTCTCCATAGCTCTCCACAACTGCTCAGCAAAGCATCCATTACCACCGCCATATCCAAAGTGACGTTTCCATGCAGGCCGCCTGCTGTTTCATTCATAACCACAAAACAGACCGAAATGACTTTCCTTCTTTTTACAACTTGCAAAGAGTTAATGGACTGTGCTGGCCCCCTGCCAAAACCTTTAAGAAACTTTATTAATGTGTTATGAGGCCAGGACACCATAGTGTGGGATTTGGTTGGTTATTCATCTTAATGAATAAAAATATGTATGCACAATTAAAGCTGCATTCTCCCACAGTCGCTCTCTTATAAATGTCGGGTCTTTGTCAATGTTCTTGTTGTGTTTGCTGATCAGTTGTAGTCTTCTTACTTCTCTGTCCCAAAGTCAGCAGTAGTGCCAGGAAAGACTTCATTTAAGAAAATACTAGCTTAGTGTTTGAGATGAATAAGAAGTAGGCGGAAAAGTATATTTTTAAAAGAAATCTTTGTTGAAGAAAAAGTTGGTTGCTACTATATTTTTTTATTTTATTTACATTTGTATTGGTCAGTCACATGACAGGGGCATCGTAATTTTGCTATAGATCAGATAGTAAGCATTGACAGACATTTCCCTGCCAGTTCCACTCTGCCACCTATCAGGCAACATTGCATTTTTAGTTTTTTTTCACAATTTCTTCTTCTTTTAATCAATGATCTTTTCTATTTTTCTCCTGTAGGCTACAATCTTACAGGGCAGGAATGAGGCTGAAAATCACATCACACTGTAAACTAGGTTTAAAAATAAATTGGTTTAGCCAGTGTGTCTAGATGGATTTAATGACCTAGCTCCTGGAGGACAGATAAAGCATTTTGTTGAGTATGTAGTTTGTCTTCTCAAGCTCCACGAATAAGAGGCCTTTATACCTTTTAAATATTGCTGGACGGTCTAATGAAAATAACCCCAAGTTCCTAAAGGTGAGGTGAAAAATTTCAAAGCCCCCTCCCCAACCGAAATTATTCTCTTATCATAGTTATTGGACTGGAGGGATTCTTATGCCCTTGCATTAACATGCTCATGAAGGGCTTTGTTTGAAAGAGAAAAAGAAGAAAGAAGAGAAATGAAAAAAAAAAAAAAAAAAAGAACAAGAAAAATCTTCTGGAAGTAAAAGAATATCAAGAGGATGAATATTATGCTTCACGAATAATAAAACCAGAACATAATCCATAGCGGCTTTTACAAATCTGATCTTACTTCCTTCTATCAGTTCCGCAGTATAAAGTGACTCACATGACTTCTGGGTGATGCAGCTACAAGGAGGGTGTGAGGACTCCTTCCACTTGATTTCCGTCACTGCTTTGTTGCTTGCCATCTTTTCAAACTGAGGTCTTGCCTTGTGAATTCCACAGTGCTGTGTTCTGTGTTATAACTGATCATGTCCACCAAAGCAAAGAACTATTCCTTGTCCGAGGACTTGACCTGTCTATGAGGAAGTGTTGAAGATGGTGGCGGAGGTCTGTCTGTGGGGGAGAAACAGTCGGAACTGGCTGTTCTCCATAGTGGTAGGAAAATGATCAGCCTGGTAACCTCAGTAAAGTACCAACCACAAAGACTATATTAACAGTCATGTACAAAATGCAAATGGAAGATGACAGAGTGTCACTGGGAGAGGTAGCTTAGCAGGGAATCACTTGATCCTCTGGAAATTTAAGGACTATGGTAGGAGATTGGGAGGTTTGTGGGTATAATCAGGGTGGTGACTGATGAGGATGCTATCGCTATGGAGCTGCTTGTACTCATTGGCCCTTGGCCTGTCACTGCAGTCACTGCAGTGTGCCAGTACAGTCTTCAATTTGTGGCATGCCATGGGCAGCGGGGTTTTCTGGTCTCTGTTTGTACATATTACAAAACCACAATATCAGCTTACCACAGTCAGCAGCCTCCACTCAAGGGAGGTCTCTGTCTGGAAAATTAGAAAGTTATATGTCAAAAATCAGGAGAATTGACCAAGAGCCCCTGGAGCTTGAGGGGTAACACATCTACTTGCAGTGTATTGGTTTTTGCTTTTTGCTTTGTTTTGATTTTGGATCTACTAGTAACATTCAGACTAGGAAAGATAGTCATTGAAACTGGACTCTAGAATCAAGATTGTCTTGGGTTTAACTCCTTGCTTTTTCATGTACTAGCTGAGCATACATGGTCAATGTTTCTTATTTTAAAATGACAGTAATCAGAGCCCACCTTCTTTGTTGCTGTTGGAATGAAATCTAGCATGGTCTAGAGAACAGTGATGGACATGCAAACAACTGGTCAGCAACTCCCAGCCTGACTTTCCTTTAACTACTGTTCACTCAATAAATAGTTACTGATAGAGAGGAAAATAAACGAGTATTTTAAGTGAGAATGTGTGGAATATTCATCATGGCTTTACATGTACGTCATTTACCCTCATTAGTACCCTTTCATGCATAGGTGTCAATTATATATGAGCTGCATCATCTTATATACTCAGTAATGCATGAAATATACAACTTTTAGAAACTTGTGTTCTAGTTGAGGTTATAAAATATAGCCATTTGTCAATAAGTATGTCAAAAATTCCCAAAACAAGGAACAAGCAATTCTGGAAGTCTGAGTGTTTCTGTAAATCAGCATCTTGTTTGCCTAGTTCTTCCTTCTAGAATAGAATCCTCTGTGCAGGAGATCAATCACCATTTGTTGAATGTTCCTTGCGAAGATTATTGTTTTGGAATTTGGAAACTCTCAAGGAAGAAAATGAAAAGTTAGCAAAATCAGACCATAAAATCTCACAAAAGTAAATCAAATCAGCTCAAGTTTTAAGAGTGTTATTCATTTGCCAGGGGAACTAGAGATGTCTTTTGAGCATATTGACTTGGGTTTATTAGTCTGTTCACAGTAGTAGTTCATCATTACATGGCTATGATAGTTACCATTCTGACAAGTAATTAGAAAACTAAGAGTACCTAAATGTATTATATAGACAGTCATAATAATGGTGAGGAACTGTCCCGGTGTAGAAATTTCCACCCAAGGGCTAGAGAGATGGCTTAGCAATTAAGAGCACAGGCTGCTCTGTTTAGAGTACCCAGGTTTCTAGCACCTACATGCTTGACCCTAACTGTCTGTAACTCCAAGTCCATTGGATCCATCAGCCCTCTTCTGGACTTCATTGGGCACCAGGTATGCATGTGGTCTACAGACATACATGTAAACAAAATATGCATATGCATAAAATAAGCAAATCTTAAGAAATTTCCAGGGAAAGTAGCCATGCATATGTGTTTTTCGATAAATACTGGCAAGCAGATAGTATGCATAATACACCCTTGGAAAGGATTCAGGATGGCTCAATGGGTAAAGTGCTTATTGCTCAAGCTTTATGACCCTGGTTTGGATCCTTAGCATCCACATCCAAGCTGGCTATGGCTTGCACCTCTCATTCCATTGCTGGGGGGGCAGAGACAAGGAGGATCTTAGGGGCTTGTAGGATAGCAAGTATAATTGTAGAGGCAATCTCCTGGTTCAGTGAGAGACCCTGCCTCAAAAAACTGAGGTGGAGGGCAATAGAGAAAGAGGCTGGCTACAACACATGCATGCACAAATGAACACACTTGCATAGACATGTGTACACACTCAATATAGCATTAAAGAGATGTTAGGCCTTGTTCCATTATAATGGGGATTGAAAAAAAAAACAAAAATTATTAGTGTGGCTGTGCTGAGTATGTGGGCATATAATTAAAGGTAGAACTACAGGACATTTAGGTGACTAAGCATAGTAAATGCAATGAGTGCCACCAGTCTGTGTTAGTTTTTTGGAATTCATGTTTCTCCTCTGAATTCTCTGAGTATAGGCAAGAATGCTGGATTCAAATGAAGCTTAGTAAATCACTGCCAATAATGATTGCAGGATAGTACACTGAGCCTCATGTGTTGATCAGCCTGAGCTTAAACTTGTAGAACGCCTTAAAGGCCTTAAAAGAAAAACCCAGTAGCCTCATTATGCAATTTTTGGCATGTGGGGACACAACATTTTTGCTGGGTTTTAGGAGAGAGAGAGAGAGAGAGAGAGAGAGAGAGAGAGAGAGAGAGAGAGAGAGAGAGAGAGAGAGAGAGAGAGACAGAGACACAGAGACAGAGAGACACACAGAGAGAGACAGAGAGAGACAGAGACAGAGATAGAGAGATAGAGAGAGACAGCGAGACAGAGAGAGACAGAGAGAGGGAGAGACAGAGACAGATGAGAGACATAGAGAGAGAGACAGAGACAGAGATAGAGAGATAGAGAGAGACAGCGAGAGACAGAGAGAGACAGAGATAGAGAGCGCGGACAAAGGCAGGATGAGTCTTGCCAGGGCTAGCTCCTTTGTCTGTCCCTTCAGGTTTTATGTTTTCTTACTATGAAGAACTCAATGTGTCTTAGTTCACATAGTCCCCCTCTACCTCCTTCTTCCTTCACTTCCTCATTCCTTTCCTTCTTGTCCTTCACCCTCCCTTCCTCCTTCCTCACTGCCCTTTTAGTCAGCTTCTGTGTCTTGCAGAGAGAGAGATACAAGACCTATAGATTTTATTTCACTTTTCTCAATTAGATGGTTTTTGTGCCAGAGAAAAGCATTAAAAAAAAAAAAAAGCTTTTTTATAATGTAATTTGGGTGATACAAGAGGACCACAGCCATTAAAAGGCTGAGAGAGAAGCAGACTGATCTTGCATGCACGTTTTTTTTTTTTTTTTACACAATTACTGTGCTGGGACTCTGAGTGTGAGCACATTTCACCGCTGCAAATGGCAGCTGGCCCTTGCATGCTCTTCCACAGTAAATATAAGTGTGGTCAGGAGGGTTTGAGTTTTACCTTTTCACACAGGTTTCAATGAGTTTCTTTAATTAGAGGAAAGCATTGAAGGGCTCACCTGTGACCGAGATGGAATTTGGAACCAGACCCCTGTCTTCAAGTTTCTAACTTGTAGCCTTCAGATAATGCTTTGTGGTTTCTCTAGCAGCTTTAGGGAACAAAACAAAACAGTAAGTTGCGGTGCCATCTCTTATCCGTGTGGGAAATGCCCCCTGGCCTCTGTGACAGCCCTCAGCCCTGCCCAGCCGCCGTGGCCTTTGCCCTGGCCCAGCACAGGCCGGCGACATTTCAGGAGGCCGCTTGGCAGCCATTTTAGATCTGCCCGCGCAGAGCCCTGGCTGCCAAGAGCTGCAGCCGCTCTGTGCCAAGACACTCTTGGCAGTGGAGATAAACTTTGTAGAGATACACAGTCCAGAAATATCTTATAATTACAAAGCACAGGGGGCAGAATGTTTTTACAATACAGCTGTGCTAATGTAAACATTTAATTTGGCAGCCTTCTCCACCCACTTTTCAATTAACCGGGTTTATGCAGATACTTTAGCTCTGTAATAAACTTTATTGCTACTTCTCTTAGAGTACAGTTTATGAAACACAGATTTGAGGGGCTTTTGTGGGGGCTCCCTCCATTTAGGAAAGCACACTGTGAATGTTAGGTTGCCGTGAAGGGGAAGCATAGCTTTCTGTCTCAAAAAAAGCCACAGTCCTGGCTTGACTCAGAGAGTAGCTTTGGGGGGGAAAATGTGGGGGCTGTCTTCTTTGGCTCCCAAAGCATGCAGGAGGATATTAATAGAAAGAGGTAAAATCACTTATGTTGCTGCATAAAGACACTTGTGTTGGTGATCATTATAAAAGATAAATGTCCCCTGCAATGCGTGAGACGGCTTCAGAGATAAATTCCCAATAACAGTTCTTACAGATATAATTATAATAATTGTGTGATCGCCGTGATAATTATTCTTATAGACTGAAAGAAATAATTTTCTATCTAGAGTAGCATTCAACTGTTCTGCTCACAAAGCCAGTCAATAGATCTTTTTTAGCTAACCCAAAAAGTAATAGGGGTCATGGGGTTTTAAAGCTAAATTTGGAATTAATTGACATTGTAAAAAGTACCTCCCCAATAAGGAATGTGACATCATGATCCACTAGGTCTCTTTGCAGTGATTTGCTTATACAGTTCTCATAAAAAGTCATGTATGCATGCCATACATATGGATGTATTTTCTTGAAAATGGATTTTTAAATTTATGATTTCCTTTATGCCCTTATTCCTACTTGGAAACTTTGTCCTGGTTATGATTTTCCTTGGTTTTATTTTTTTTCTCTTTTTTAAGATTTATTTTTATGTAAACAAATGTTTTGCACACACACACACACACACACACACACACATATATATTTATATATAGCCTGTATTGGGACCACAGGCAAGCTTGATAACTGTCGAGGTCAGATGAGCACAGTGAATCCCTGGTACTGGCATTAAGGATGGCTATGAGCCACCATGTGGGTGCTGGGAACCGAACCTGGTTCTTCTGCAAGGGCAGCAAGTGCTCTTGACTACTGAGCCATTTCTTCAGCCCTTGTTATGATCTTTTTAATGTTTATTTTTGTTTGTTTGTTTGTTTTTTTTCCTGTGATGGTACGTGAAGTAATAGAAACTGGTTTTTATGGTGTTTTCTCTTGGGGCTTCCTTAGATTCCTCCATTTAGTCTCTCTCTGGGTTGTAAACTAGCGTGTGGCCACATGATTTTATTTGAGATAGTTAATAATTTGATTCTCCTGCTCCCAAATTATCTCATACATTCCTCTGAGCTGAAGACAGTAGAGGGCAGAGAATGTCCAACCACCCTTCTCACAGTCATGTGTCACTTTGTGCCGCTGTGGCTGATTCCTAATTGTCATCAACTTTACTCAGCGTGCTCTGCAGATGCAAACCCGCTGTTGTGGCCTGTCGCTTGTTTTAGTAGCAGAAAACAATGAACAAACAGAAAGTTTGGGTTTGCTTTGGGTCTCTGTGAGGAAAATGTCAATTGTTTTCAAAATATTTTGGGTCTCACTATATAACTGGTCCCACTAACTATGTAGCCCAGGCTGGCCTCATATTTTCAGGAGCCTGCCTTCTCTGCCGCCTGAGTGCCAGGGCTAAAGGCTCTTACCACCACTAATGGCCTTACTTGTAAGTTTTAGGCAGAACCATTTTATTTTATTTTTGCAAGTGAATGAACATCAATACAGTACAGATTAAAGTGTTCCATGTTTTAATAACTCTGGAAGGGAATGATATATGGAAGGAACATTGTTCGCTTTCAGTCCTCTAAAAATAAACAAATGGGAAAATGCTGTAGCTATTAGATATATTTCTGTTTGTTGTTGGGGACTGAACTAGGGCCTCATGCATGCTAGCCAGTTGGCCCACCACTGAGCTGTTCATTAGCCACAGACTCCTACTATTGGGTGTTAATTATTTGTTTAAACTGGTAGCTCATTATCATTCTTTTAAATTGTTCCCCCCCTTGAGAAAATGGATGATTTTCATACCTTAGATAGGATATTTAATATAACACTTTTTCTGCAGTGTAAATAGATGTTCCAGACAATGCAAGGTACATTAGGATACAGTCAGTCAGAATTATGGAAGGAAACAACACATGTACAACCCACTGTATTGCACGGTTAAAGCCTTATATTAGAGATAGGAGCTAAGTGATGTGGGCCCTGCAGGGTGGTCTCATTAGGTGGATGCAGAGAGAGAGAGAGAGAGAGAGAGAGAGAGAGAGAGAGAGAGAGAGAGAGAGAGAGAGAGAGAGAGAGAGAGAGAGGGCCAGGGAGAATATACCAGACGAAGGAAATCAAGCACTTTAAAGATGAAATTGGAGTTTGTCTGACGTCAGAGTAGAGACAGTTCAGTAACTGACAGTTCTTTACATGGGTAAAGAGCGTGGAGACCTGCAATTAGCAAGGAAAGAGGGAGGGAGGAGCCTTAAGAGGGTAACGTCTGGGCCAACACCTGAAAGAGGAGCTTTGAGGTGAGGGGTTTGCAGAGTGGGTCTTTTTTGTTCACTGAAATGGGAGTGGGCAGAAGTGGTGCAGGGGAGACACCAATAAGGACTTTGCAGTTCACATGAGAGCTGGGTTAGCTATGAAGGGTTGGGCGTCCCAGACAATGGGTTGAACTTAGCAATGTGGAGATGGTGAAGTTTGCCCCGGGGATGCAGGTGGGAACCAGGAGGTGGACAGTGGAAGGATTTCCTTAGGCAGTGACAGTAGAAAAAGAGCTAGCCATCCACTTGAGAAAGAAACCCCACAGAGGAGATTTACCTAGACAAAGGAAGTGGTCCCCAAAGGAAAAAAAGAAGGCGTCCCTGAAAGGTTCCAGGTACTTGGGAGTCTGAAGTCAATTAGGACCCCCGTGACTGATGGGGATCGCGGCTGTGGTGTTCAGGCGCCCCTGTGGTGGCTGGAAAAGTACTGTTGATCCCTGCTAGGTGGAGACCTAGTGGTGTTTGAGTTTTTCCCTTTCATTTTGTTTCTCATTGTAAGGATTCAGGCATTAGGCTGGCCTGCCCCTGTCACCGGGCAGAATGCACTCAGGCACTACCCTGGTCAGCCCAGGGTTCCATGTCTACTAGTCTGCACTTAGGTGCAAAGGACCCCTTTAAAAGAAAGACCCTCTACCACTTATGCTCTCTTTACGCTCTGTCTTTCCCTCCCTCTTTCTGCTCTCCCCCTGGGGCAGACAGGACTTTTCCTGTCTCTCTTTTCTCTTCTGCTCCAACCCCCCCACCCTCTCTCTGCGTCTCTGTGTCTCTTTACCTCTTTTCTCTTTACTTTCCCAGGCTCCCTTTTCTGATAAAACTTCTCACTTAAGCTCTGTCTGCCTGGTATGTTTGTCCCTCCACCTCCGTCACCCCTGCCTGCCATAGAATCCGCCAAGGTTCCCACACGCTTTATCGTTAACACGCTCAGTGTTGCTTCAGAGCAGAGTTGAGCATACTAGGTCCTACCAGGTCCTCTTTTTTTTTTTTTTTTCTTTTTTCTTTTTTTTTTCTTTTTTGGAGGGAGGAAATTCTTAAAGGATGAAAGTTCTGGGACTTCAAGAAATTTCTGGTAGAAAACAGTAGGTTGTGTTTATCTACTATATTTCTCCAGTTCTAAAGAAGGTGTTTGCTGTTTCTTTTCAATTTAATTTTATTGGCTACCATGTTTAAAGAAGCAGAAGGCACTCTGAAATTTTGGTGTGAGTTTTGGAAACCACATTGGTACTTTCATAAAAACATGAAACAAAATGTGCCTAACCATCTTGAGTGCACCCCAGGGAGAAAACTGTGTTGCAGCGCACAGGTCCCTAGATTCACCGTTAGCAGCAGACCTGAGGCTCCGTTTATTTGCACAGCTTCCTGTGCCTCTCTTTCCTGTGTGAGTCCCGACTTTAGCAGCAGAAAGTCACAGAAGGGAGATGATGCTCCATCATTCTTCCGGTTGAGCCAACTAATAAAAACAGTAGCTGACTGTAAGTGGGGTGTGGCTCTGCAGCCTCCTCGGGTGTCTTAGAAGGTTTTGTCATTTGTTTTTAAATGCCTGTGTCCTCCAAATCGAGTGGAGTTCTTGTTAACTCCAGTTTTCTCTGAGTGAAAATAAGCAAATGCAAGTTAAACCCCCCCCCCCTCTCTCTCTCTCTCACACACACACACACCCTACAGAGGCAAAATGCATATGGGCATCAGCAGACTCAAGAACATTCTTCCTTTATACTCTTTTCAGCCCTTGCCATTTTAAGATATGCCTTACCACTTCCCAGGGAAACACACATAGGAGCAAATTAAGTTTCTGAGAGAGCAGAGGAGGATCCTGCTTAAGTCGATTAGGGTCTGGCATTCCATTTAACTTCATCAGTCATATAAAGCGGAGGATGGACACTGTAGCCGGCTGTGAGTTGCCAATTAGCTGGGCTTTCCCCGCTGTTTCTGGTTTGGCAGGGATGAGGTGGTTCACCCTGCTGCATTGCAGCCTGCCAAAGGACACATGGCCAGCTCCCTGCTTCCTGTCTTCCTCTTTGTGTCCTGGCCTTGCCTTCCAGACAGCTGCCAGGTTATGGTTGCCAAAAATCTTCCTTCCTTCAGAAAGGTCAGGTAACCTCAAGTCACCTATGCCAATATTTGTGTTTTCTTTTTAATCCTTCTGTGCTCGAGTTGGAGAAAACTGTAGCACTGAATGCTGAGAGTGGAACCTGGGGTCACTTCAAATCTCTTGGATCTGAATCTGAAGTATTCCGAGCCAGGCCCGGATGGGATGGTGCTTCTAGTACAGTTGTGTTCACAGCTCTGTGGAGTGTGATAGAGTTCAGAAGGGTTCTGGGAGGATCTGAGCAGTTGCTTTTTAGGATTCCCAGCTCACTTGTGATCTTTGGCCAAAGCCTGATGCATTGCATGGCAGGAAGAGAAGAATGTGGAGATAGGTTTTGGCTAAAGGCTTACATTTTTTAGAAGACTTGATAGTTGTGAACCTGTCTGCTTTCCCATTTGGCGTCTGTGAATAAGAATTAGCAGCCTGTGCGTGGCCGGAGGACAGCAGGTGAGTTAACTGGGAGCCTGTACGATGGAAGTGCCACTTTCTTGTCCCTGGCATTGCTGTAGAAATCACAATCAGTGGGACCGAGGTTCATGAACTGGGACTGTTAACAGGCCATTGGTTACAAAATAAGACAAGTAATATTTATTGTCCCCATACAGCAAATGGTCTCATATGTTCTTTCCAGTTGATCTCTTTGGATCATCTCATGCTTAACTTGCACCAATAGATGGTATACAAACCACCATCAGGGGATAACACTTTAAAAGACTGAAGTTCTAGAACATCAGTAATAAGAAATTCCCTTCAATTTTTCAATAACTTCCTGATGTAAGCTCTATATTTTAAAGTTTTGTTTTGTTTTATTTTTGTTTTTAATAGTGTTTTCTGAGATACATGGGACCAACCATAATCTATGTTGATATTGTGATGTCCATTTTGCTTTGGAAGTTTTGTGTCTCTAATTTTTTTAAGTACTGGATGTTGGATTTGGGGCTTACTGCATGGTAGGCCAGTGCTCCACCACTGGGCTGCCCAGCGCCTCTAATACTTTATAAGGCAAAGAAATTTTATTCCTTACTTAGAAAAAAGTTCCATTTGAGGACCATGGACTAAAATAGAGCTACCTAGCATTTCTCAATGGTATTTGCTGTTTGATGGAGGGGAGTGTTGCATTCTGTTCAAAGACTAGGGGAAAGTTCAACATGGTCTTGAGACTTTTCCCCCTGACTTTTCATAAAAAGTTTGACCTGTTTTTCTCCTAAGTTTAAGCCTAATTTTCTTGTAACACTTTCTGTACTGTGTAATAGGCGTCTCAGTGAGACTATACTGCCCTGAGCCATTTTTTTTTTTTTTTTTTTTTTTTTTGTAATCTTGTAGAGTTGGGCCAGGTTACCATTGTAATTTTACCCCCCTCCTTTTTTTTTTTTTTTTTTACTTCTAAATTCTGCTGAAAAGTTGCAGCCATAGGAACACCTGACTTTTTGACAGGACTAACAAACACTACTAATTTAGAACACATGTTTTGCAGAGTTCACCTATAGCCTTGGGTCCCAAATTTGCAAGCTCAGCATCTTCCATTGAAGACAGAATAATTTTTTCTTAAACACCCTTTTTGTTTCTCCTTGAACTCTAGTCTTTTATAACAGTAATAAGGAAATTCGGTTATGGGTATAATTGCCAGGAGGCAATTGTCCCCTGGAGGACTTAGTAGAATTTTCTGTTCTGTATATAAGGGCTGGGCTCCATCAAAATGATCATTTACAAGTAATTCAATTAGAATAATAACAACAATGTCTTTATTTTTATGATAACTTTCCCTATAAGGATCAAAGTGCATTGGAAAGGTCCTGTCAAGTTCATTGTTCTAATAGCCTAGTGGGATGGAGTAAATAAACATTTTAAAAGTTCAATGATAGCCCCATTGAAGTGGAGGAGTAAAGCAGAGTGGGTAAGTGACATTCCTGAAGTCACAGACAAAGTCACAAGAGCAACCACCAGAAAGAATGGAGGTGATGTCTCCTCACTCTGCAAGTTCTCAAGCCACATTCTTTGTAGTGGATGCAACAAAGCACAGCAGATGATGTAGATATTAAGTGGCTGGAAAGCTGTGAAGACCTTGTCGTTCATCACCTCCTACAAGTGTAAACCAAGAAAGAGTCTTGTGTTTTTGTTTAGCTGGTCTACAACTCATGGGATGGTATTTTCACACTTCTTCATTGACTGGACCCAAGCTACCACTTGTATTCTTCATTAATGAAGGACTAATAGAAAGGTTACATTTGTAATTGTAAACTTAAAAACCTCCTATGAGATTAACAACACGTTATTGGGCAGATTAGGAAGTCAAAGATCAAATATCAAAGGTTTGCTTAAGCTGCAAACCAAATGCCCAACTAGTCCTGGTGGGATGGGCTGCTTCTTTGTTTGTTTCTTCTTCTTTGTGGTGTTACTGTAGATTCCATGGTTAATGAGTATAATGAACTTGGGACTGATTCATTTTTATTTTTACTTTTTAGTGGAACTAGAAAGATTGGGAGTGAAATTACTTCTAATCTCCCAATTTGATTTCAAGCAGCCTTGGTGGCTGCCTTCCCTGGGGAGTAGACACAATTAATGACAGCATCTTAACACTATTGTTTGTTTTCTTATGGTTAATGATAACCTATTTGGGGTAGAGTTTTGGCTCAAGTATCTAGTGTTCATGGAGGCTTGTGTTTGATATTGGTCACAGCCAAGGAAACCTCTTCCACACACAGGAGCTCAGTCCTGTGCCTGTGCTTTTGACTCCTAGTGAGAAAAATGTGAACTTAGATAAGTATACACTTGAGGGTTTTTTTTTTTAATCATTTATTTGTATTTTCAAAATTCTCAGGTGAGTTTCCTCTTTCCTTTTTCTTCTCCTCCTCCTTCTCTTCTTCCTCCTCCCCTTCTCTTTATCCTAAACAAATTGCACTTGATATTTTCCTGGGAGTCTCCTGGGAGGAATAATGGCCTTGAGACTATCTCATCACCTCTGCACCTCTTGTTGTGTCTTAACCTTAATGAATGTTTAGCCAAAAACTAATCCAGGTAAACAGAAAGTAAAAAGTTCATTCAGTGCAAGCCAGTTTGTGAAATAGCAGAGGGGAAATAGCCATCCTTCAATAGTGCTGTTAGCCTTGCCCCTAGGCCAAGGGAACAAGTGCTGTTAAATGCCAGGTGAATGGGTCATGTCAGTTAATTATTTCATTAAAAATCAGTTTATGTTAATAAGGAACTTTGTTGTTATCTTGTTAACTTGTGCTTGCAAAGGAAAATCTTAACATTTTCTTAAACTATAGGCCTTTTGTTATCGCCTCAAGATATTTTTCTCATTTCAGGTCTCCATTGTAGTCTTGTTTTCCTGGGGTGGCATATGTAACTTAGATTCTTTCCCAGAGGAAGAAGGACCAGGAGTGGCACTTTTGAAACACACCAGTCTCTGTGAATGGAACTCTGAAGGCAGGAGGGAACTTTGGGTCCTCACTGGGATGACTGGATTTTATATTCACCTTGAGCTGTTTCTGAACCCATTTCTATTGACATTGAATCAATACCTCAGAAATGAACATGACCTAGCCACACAATGAAATTATGGTCTTTTGTAGATTAGACTTCCAAGTTTTTTTAAAAAAAAATAGACAGGATTATTTTCTTTGAGGTTACTTCTGTTTTATGTCTTTGGAAATTTATCCGGACCTTCTCACAATTTGTTTCGATTTAGATTGTTACATACCAAGTTTGCAGAGAATTAGGATATATCAATAAGGTGAACAAGAAAGAAGCTGCAAGTGCCACTTGTTAGTCAGGGTGCTGGCAGCTGTGCTCCTTTAGGTGGGGACGGGCTCTGCAGGCTGGTGGGTGAGTGTGGGAGGTGATCTTGCCTTTACTAGGTGAAGTCTTGCCTTGGCCACTGCTGGGAGGTGTGCAAAGACCTTTGCCAATCACTCTTATGAAGTAAGTTAATTGCTGCAGAAAGACCCCCAGTGATCCTCTCTAGGGCCTTCATTGGCATCAATAGTCAACATGCACTGTCTTAGGCAGACCAGGTAATGTGGTTCCTTTTGAGGTCAGAGGTCAAAATAGTTCTGAACATCCTGAGAGTGATGGTGGACATCAGAGACAGAGGGGAGGGAGGTGAAGAGGAAGTATCCTAAATCTCTGATTCAAACAAACAAACACACACACACACACACACACACACACACACACACACACACACACACACACTCTCCATATTTCAGTCCCATTTTGTTCTGCTTGCTATGGTATATGTAAAGCCAGATGTAGATTTTTTTATTGGCCTCTAGCAAAATCCTCAAATAAGTTGTATGAATTTGGAGGTTAGTGCCTCTTTGCCCATTCAGACCATTGCTGAGGTGGCTCTACACACACATTTTTGGACCAGTTATGTCTCTCAGAATATCTCCTTCGTATAATGCCGGTAATTCAATGTCCCTTTTTTCGTCCTGGCTTAAGTGGGCTACACCTTCTGACTCAGGGCCTTTCATAGCCCTGCACAGAGACTCCACCAGAAGAATTGGGATGACTTTCTGTTTTTTGTTTGTTTTTTTGTTTTCTGCTATCTTTGAAAATTGTAACTTACAATGAAAGTGTAGGTTTCAGGTATTACGTGTGTAATTTAAAAGATGGTTAAATTTTAGAGCTACGCACTCCCTCACATTATTGGGCTGCCCATGTCCAGACCTCTGTGCCAGAGAAAGTCCGGGGACATCCCCACTTGTGATTTTTTTTGTGCTTTTGCAATACGTTTGTCTGTGTCGTTAAGGTCATCTTTTAGTTTCTGTAAATCTACAACTTTCTCATTTGCATAAACAGGGGGATGAGAAAAACAAAAAGTTGATTTTGCTAAATGTCCTTCACAGCTATTTTGTGTCTGGTTAGGCCACTCCTGTTTTCTTTTGTCCAATACATTTTTAGTTAAATTTATAAATTCTGTTATGCAGTGCTCGGTTTGATTACAGTAGACCTCAGATTCAATTCAGAAATGAAATATATATACACACATATATATACATATACATGTGTATATGTATATATATGTGTGTATATGTATATACATACACACACACACACACACACACACACACACACACATATATATATATATATATATATATATATATATATATAAGCTTTAGTTTCCTTTTTGCTTATGTGTACGTGTGTTTGGTGCTGCTGAAGGAAGGTCCACAAGTGCTGGCAGAGTCCAGAAGAGGGTATTGGACTCCCTGGAGCTGGAGTTATGTATAAATGCTTGTGAGCCATCTGATGTGGGTGTTGGGCCATGAACTTGGGTCCTGTGGTAGAGCAGCAAATGCTCTTAATTGTTGAACCATCTCTCCAGCTCCTACTAAACATGAAATTTCAACAAATAAAATCTCCACATGCTGTTCAGTGGTAACTATCACAAACTTGGATTATAGTGGTGAAATGAGACATTGTTTTAGGTATGGTTCCTCTTGCTGTGATAAAACACCATAACCAAAAGTAGCTTGGGGAGGAAAGAGTTTATCTTACACTTCAATGTAACTGTCCATCACTGAGGGGAGGTCAGGGCATGAACCTAAGCTAAATGTGTAAGGCATCCCAGACACCAATCCACTGCCACTAGCAAATAAAGTGAGGGATCAAGAGAAGTGATACTGTTTCTAGAGTCCTTGAGTGGAACTGCGTGGAGGAAGAGGCAAACAGAGGAAGTAACCTGACCAGAGGCAGCCAGAGGTGAACAGAGGAAGTAAATTGTTGGGCAGCATTCCGAATCAGCAAAAGGATGGCAAAGGACTTCATATGGAGGCATGCAGAGAACCACACTGGAAACAAGGAACGTTTCCCTTTCTCTGTGGTCCTGCCATTGCTCTCAATGGACCTTTCTAAAGTCAAGTAAGAGAACTGGACAAGGCAATGCTCAGAAACGGAGCAAGGGAGGGGTCTCATGACCAGTTAGCTGCCATTCCTTGGTGATTCTGTTAAGAATGGGGAGTGAGGGCAAACTCTAGAAGAAAAACAATTTGAGGAGAGCAGGAAGATCTCACACCTATTTTCTTTGTTGGAATTGAATCACTGTGTTTTTATTCTACCTGATACAGGATTGAATAGTCCCTTTAATAATTTCCCATGGGTGATCTCGTTGATTAATATTCAAATTTGAATGCTATTTTAAAAAAGAATTTGATTTTCTCTAATTAGGACCAGAACCTAAATCTCTTTGAAACAAGAACCAACCTGTAATAGGCTGCAAACATTTTTGTTGTCAGACATGAAACAAAGAGTTTCAGATCATAGGGAGGAGGGACCAGGAGTCTGTAAGGACACACTGTTTTTTGCTCCTCTTGTAGTCACTGCAGTCTGTAACCCACAAATAACAACGTGGTCTGCTGAGTTTTCTTTTTATGATTTTTCCATAGGTTGGATATGCACATTTTATTTTATTTTTTAATTTGTTGATTGGAAGGTGGGGTTATTTTTGAAAGGGCAGCATGGTAACCAGTTTGGAGAAATAACACTAGCATGGCAGATGTGTCTCTCTAAAGCGCTGGAAGTTATTCTGGTTTAAACTTTTTTGTCACATCTTGAAGTCACTGACATACAAAAGTCTGTTATCTTCAGGGTTAAGACATATGGATGGAAGTTTTGCAGAGACTTGTTTTCTTTCATGTTCTTGGATTTAGCATGTAGAGTGGAATTGTGAGGAGGAATTTGAGTCTCAATTAATTAAGGACAGAGATTCTGAGCCTTCCTCACATTAACATAGGTTCTCTTGGTCTCTTTCCTTAAGATGGCTGTGGCAGCGGGCATTCCTTTTCCTCAGAGTGTTTTCTCATCTCCCGAGGAGCCATGTGAAGATTCCACAGTGGGCTTATAAAAAGGCAATTTATCATTTTTAGAACTGTCCATATTTGAAGCCATTTCATATGAAATACTCTCATAATAATAATAATAAATGTTCATGTTTTATAAAGGTTGGAGATTGCAAACTTCCATTGTAACTTTAGAGTATAAAGTTCTTTTAAATATTCCTTCAGTAGAATAATCTTGATATTCCCTTAAAAATTAAGAAAAATTCAGGTTAGCCTTTTTTCTTATTATTTTGTCAATATAATTGAGTGGTATTCCTCTTGTGCAGCCTGATTTACAAGAATAGGTTATTTTCTCCTTTCTGTGTTTTTTACTTAAAAAAAAAAAATGTTATTTCCATGGTGTGTTATCCAAGTTGTTTTCCTGGTAAATTGGGCTCTGCCCTGAAAACATGGGGCCAGAAGTTCTTTGAACCACCTATCAAGAAACTGTTCGAACATTTAAGCCATTATCTGCCACAATCAGCAGGGTTCCTGGTCAAAAGTGACTTTTCTGGTTCTTTCCTCTGTTATTAGGATAAAGGTGTGTCAGAAACAGAAAGTGTTGATAGACATAACCTCCTTCACCTTTTGTAGGATCTGTTTCTCCTTAACCTACTCTACTTACTGTTCAAGTCATTGTTGGCACCTTCAACCATCTATATGTTATCCCATCTGATCAATGATTCCAAGTTCTATGATTTAATAATAATCAAAGGTAGGTAGTTAATCACACCTACTTAATATATGATTTCCAAGCTCATCACTTTTCTATAAGCTTATATAAGGATTTCAACATAAACATTTTAATGACTCAGCAAAACCTTGTTTTGAAAGACAGAATTTCACAGTATAGACCTGGCTGGCTTCCTGCTTAGAGATCTCTGTCTGCTGCTGCTGCCTCTGTACTGGAATTAATGGCTGCATCACCAGGCCTTTCTGATTTTCAGGCTTACCACAAGGAGACATTTAAGAATATTTTAGAGAACATGCCTATATTAAGCACTGAAAAGGGTAGAATAGGACTCTGGAACCATTGAATGAACTAACTTGCTACATTGTCTTTGTAGAGAAGTTGCAGATACTTAAAAATGAAAATGTATGTAGGTAACAACAGCCTAAAGTTGTGATTATTAAAGACCCCATAATTGGTGTTCAGAAATGTTCAAGTGTTACGAGTTTGTTTCATTAAGCAGGTATGATAGAGCACCTACTGTGTGCCAAAAACTGTGCTCAGCTGGAAATTAAGTCTCAGATAGGTCTTGATCCCATGGGTTTCAGATGCAGCAGAAAAGATGATCAGGGATGCAGTCCTTCATTACATGATTGGCAGGATTCTGGAGGGAAAACAGAAAGACTTCCCATGTGCCGTTCGTTTTATGGGGGTGGGTGGGTAAATAGTAATTAAAACTTAATTGTACGTGTTTAAGAATGAATGTTGGAGCCTTTCACACTGTCAGTGTCATGAAGTGTTATTTTACACCTCCTTCATCACCTTTCTAAGCCCTTTAGAATAAGTTCAGACTAAGCCCTTAACTCTTTTCTTACCCAGTGTTGTTTTCTTTAGTTTGGCCTTTTTGCTCTTGAGGTAAGGTCTCGTGTTTTATATGTCACGTTGACTTTGAACTCACTATGTAGTTCAGCCTGACCTCAAACTCTCCACAATCCTCTTGCCTCAGCCTCCCAAGTACTGGGATTACTAGTGTGAACCGTTGCTGGATTTTTATTCAGTTTTTAGTTAGTGGGCAAGGTGAAAGCTGATTCTGGCTTGCAGTGGTTTGCTTAGGTTCAGAGTACACACCGGTGAGGAAGGGAGGAGTCCAGACTTGTCAGTGTGGGGGAATGTGTCCTGCCTGGGAATGAAGATAATAGGTGAAACATTAGAAAGTTGTGGGTTGGTTTGGCTTTAACTTAGATAAACAATATTAAGTCTGGGGGAAATACATGAAATGGTGAAGCACACAAGGGACAGTTGTAGGCAGAGTGTGATGTATAAGATTTAGAAGAATGCAGGAAAAACTGGGGGTATGCCAAAGCAGGCATGTGAGCCTCTGCCAGGCCGGGAACAAATGCTGACTGGGACTCCAGGGAAAGGAGCATTTATTTTTCCACACTCTCTTCTTAACAGAATTTCAGACCAAGGACATAAATATTGATTTGCTTTCTACTGAAATTTTGCATTGAATTTTCAATTCTCCTTCATGATTTTGCCTTTGAGTCTCAGGGAATTCTACCTTTCTTTTCCAGTTTGCTCAACATACCTTTCTCAAAATGTAAGCTTCTTGGCTACCCACTGGGAGAGGATGTATTATGTACTGTTGATGAAATCCAAACTGTCACCCAGATGGGAGCTCATACAGCCATCTCATCCCTTCCCAGATCTGGCCAGGTTTCTGGAAAGGACTTCAGTAGTTTTCTGTGGCAAGCTACAGTGGCGAATTGTTCCTTGAAGTACACAGTGGTGTGTTCTGTTTATGGAGTATTGTGAGATAGAGGCAGCATTTATGAAAGATTATAAATTGTACAACTCTCTTCAGAAACTTAAAATACAGCTGGAAATGTTTTGCTTCCAACAAACATGCAATCTTCATAAAATTGAGAAAGAAATGTTTTGAATAAATAATGTTTTAGATTATTTCTCTCCAGTGTGAGAACTATTTTTTTTTTTAAGTCTGCATCATGCCACAGATCTCCTCCTTCTCCACATTAACACTCTTGCCTCTGTGTTTACATTATGCTGGTGCGTTCAACTTGATTTTTAAGTATGCCAGATTGCTCTGCCTTGTTTTTGAAGATAGAAAACTGGATTTGCTCCCGGGGACTCTTTCCATAACTAGGCCAGTTTAAAAACTAAACAAGGATTGAGTCAGTTAATTAATTTAAATGAGATTACAAATCAAAAACATATTATGCAATCTTGATTTAATTACCACATTTTATTTACTTAATTGAAAACACACTGTAGAAAGTTAGCAATCTTGACAATGACCTGAATGGTGTCTTTGCATTTTGTACATTGAAGGCCTTGAAGGCAGAAGCCCAGGTAATCCTGGTGGGACCCGTGGCTTGCTCAGTCTCCCTCTACATCAGCAGACAATACTAGACTTGATCACCGAGCAGGTGCAGGTTAAGGGATTGCTTGCCCTGGCCTTCTCTTTGGAGTCTTGTGCTGACTGTGCCATGCTACAACCCTAGTCCTACGCCTGGCCTTTGTGGTGGGCATGTCTATTTTGTTCTTCAGTGTTCCTGTGATGTTCCTACCGTCAGTTTCAGCACTCTGAGATTTTGGCTAATTCCATGTGGACACATTTCAGTCTAGGGCTCAAATAAATCCTTCTAATCCTTGGGATGTGAGGCTTTGAGTCTAATCTCCCTGTTAAGCAAAAAAAGTAGTTCTTTATAAGAAAGTTGAATAACAGAATTAACAGAAAGGCAAGTAAAATGTGTCTTTGGGAAGAGACAGGGTCGGGGGGGGGGCAGTTGGGGGAGAATGAGATAAAGAGACTGAAGCCTAAAGGGAGACCTGAACAGCTGGGGAAGGGGGGAAGGATAAGATTCCACCCCAACCCTGCTTTCATGAGCTTTTTAGAGGCAGGGAAGCACTCAGTTTTCCATGTATCTTTGCATTGCTTTAATGAATATTTAATAGGAGGGAAAGAAAATAACATAAAGTTACAATTTCGTGCCACCTCTACTAACATTTTAGAGGAGAGCCAAGTCCTCTAAAATGGATTAGTGTTTGAACTGTGCCAGAGGACAGAAGGTTTCTGGCCCATGGTATGTAATGGGGACTGCAATTATGTACTGTCAGCCAGGGTGTCAGTCTTGTGGGGTCATCACAGAGCTGGGGTGTAGGGCAAGATGGTCAGGGGCATTTTCTGAGTACTCTTCTCTTCTTCTTGTCCAGAAAAGCAGGCATGGTCTTTTCTCTTTGCTGCCTTGGTTTTACATATACATTTACATTCCTTGGATGGAGTTTCTTCTCTTTTTACATCATCAGTTTCTTCCCTTTAATGCTCCCTTTTTTCATGTTGTATATTTAGTTTGTTAAAAGCATACCATGCTGGTGTATTTATAATGTAGGATATTTTAAGGAGAGGGGAACTGTTCTCAGCTCTTAGGAAGTCCCCTGGTATTCTTTAACTGACATTGAATCGGGTTTTCTTTTTTATTTTTCACCTGCTTAAGGCAAAGGACTCTGACAAAGAGACCTTTATCATGGGATGACTAATTTTAGTTCTAGCAGGAGGCTATCTGTAGGTTGGCAGGTTAAAGTTTGGGTTCCATTTGCTCTTCTGATATCCCTCAATATAAAAGCTATATTGTTATAGAATCATATAATTTTAGAGCCGGAAGAGTGCCTACAATTTACCTTCCTCAGTCCCTTCTTTGCACCCAAATGACCATAAATTGAAATTGTCCTTCTCAAATTCAGCCTCTGCCTTCTTTCTCACTCGTTTTCATCTCTTTTTTTAAAAATTATTATTTGTATTTTAAATATATGAATGTTTGCCCGAATGCATATTTGCCAGTCACAGTGTACATCCCAGGCTAGCCTTGAACTTGTTCATTAGTGTAGGCAGGTTGTGTGTTATCTCTATCTAGAGTAGGGGATTTACAAACACATGACACCACACCCAATGACAATTCATTTTCTGATGCTCAAGTCAGAATAAAATGAGGTCCTGGAAGATCGCGTGGAGTAGGGTTGGAATGCCTTGCAGGTCCAGGCATTCCTTTGCCCCCTTCTTGCCTCCTGACCACAACTAAATTACTCATTTCCTTCCCAATGATCAGTTCCTGCTGGAAATGTTCATGTGACCCTCCTCTCTGCTCCTATAACCAAATGTCCAAGCTAGAAGCAGGGAAAACCATACCTAGCCTGGACCTGGGTTGTAGGAATTGGCTCCTGTGTTCCCCTTCCCTCCAGCTTAGGTGATCTTCTGTCTGCATGGAGTGGCATGCTGTGTCCATGCATCTCTGTGCATTGGCTTTAAGTAAGCTTTGCTGGTATTTGCCCAAACATTCAAACATAAATTAATAAATAGGCCAGATGTTTATTAGACACCCCAAAAGGATGACTGATCATGAGGATGGCAGAATAAGCCAAAGGGGGACGTCATAGGCCAAGCCTCACACATCAAGTGTATGTGGACATGAGCTAAGGCACACAGCCAGGTGTTGGCAGAGGTCAAACCAAGGTGCATTGGTGCATATTAAAACGTTTGGCGCTCTTCTGTGGCTGTGTGGAATGCAGAGGTTTTAGCTTCATCAGTTTTGAGTTTTATAAAGATATTTGGAAGCAGAGTAAAACATGTACAATATGTATGTTGGGAATTCAGGCTATTTCTTATTATACTATTCCAAGGGTCATCTCCATCTGATGACTTTTATAATGTGACCATGGTCCCCTTTCCTAAGAAGAATCAAGTGTTTTTTAAAATTAATTTATTTTATATCCCAACTATAGTTTTTCCTCCTTCCTCTTCTTCCAGTCCTTTCCTGAACCTATCTACCTTCTGCTCCCTCCCCACTCAAGCCACTCTTCCTGTGCTTTCTATTCAGAAAAGGGCAGCCCCACCCCCACAAGGAACATCAATAAAACATGGCATATCAAGCTGCAGTAAGTCTAAGAATGTCCCCTTATATTAAGGCTGGGTAAGGCAACCCAGTATGAAGAGTAATGTCTCAAAAGCCACAAGAAAGTCAAAGACCACTCCTGCTCTTATCATTAGGAGTCCCACAAGTAGACCGGGCTACACATATATGCAGAGGACCTAAGTGGGTCCCCTGCTGGCTCCCTGGCTGTTGCTTCAGACTCTCTGTGCCCCCCATGAGCCAGATTAGTTGATTGTCTGGGTTTCTTGTGATGTCCTGTCCCCTCTGGCTCCTACAATTCTTCTTCCCTCTCTTCAGCAAGATTCCCCAAGCTTGGCCTAATGCATGGCTGTGGGTCTCTGCATCTGTCCATCAGTTGCTGGATGAAGCCTCTCTGATGACAGTTGAGCTAGACAACAATCTGGGCTTCAGCATGTTGGCCTGGCCTCTGGTAGAATAGGAAGTTTCCACCAGAGGTGTAGGTTGGGATGTGGAGGTGATTTCTTTTTGATCTATCAACTTTGTAGTCAAAATTAATGTTGAACCAAATATATACAAATGTAAAAGTTTTACATGTTTGTGAGGGTGTACCATGAATATGTTACCATATATACATATATATGGTAACATTTAAATCAGTTTTGACGTTTCCTTTCTAGCTTGCATTTCTTTAGGGTGAAAACATTCACAGTTCTTCCTGCTTTTTAAGTGGTCTGTCACCATCCCTCTAGTAGCCCTGCCTCTTCCTTCTGTAACTGTGACCTGATGTTCCCCATCTGCCTTTTCCTATCCCTCCATTTCCAAGCTTTTAATTTGAGCATTCCTAGCACATTGGGTCACTTCTGAGTTTCAGGAAACAAATATAATTTATATTATTAAAAACAAAACAAAACAAAACAGACAAGCACACACAATATGTAGGGTCTTCAAAATGGACAGTGGATAAAAGTACCTGGTGACCCGAGTTCAATCCCCAGAACTCACGTAAAAAGTGGAAGGAGAAAACCCAACTCTTCAAAAGCTATCCTCTGACCTCTGCATGTGTGTCATGTCATTTCAGCTCATGTACACACACTAAATAAATGGACAAATAGATGAATACTTATAGGTCATCATAAACTGGAAGATGTATCCAAAGCTTTACTGTGTGCCAAACACAGTGAGCATCTGATATGAAGGCACGCTGGGGTTCTTAGTGCTTGTCATTTAATCACTATGGTCATTAGCACCTCAGAGAGTAGCAGCTCTTCATGCCAGAAAGTTGCTACTTGGTGACAACTATTTAACCATTTCACAGGCCACTATTCTCTCTCTCTCTCTCTCTCTCTCTCTCTCTCTCTCTCTCTCTCTCTCTCTCTCTCTCTCTCTCTCTCTCATCTATCTGGATGGGGGAATAGACAGTAAGTTTGGCTCAGAACCACCTCTCTTTAGCATACTCTGAAGTGAGCTGATAGTAAGAATATATTTCAAAAAGTACCAACAACACGCTCTTGTTTTGATTTTCTTGAATTCTGAAAATGACTTGGGATATGCTGATAAATGGCAGGGATGAGGGGAGTTGGGGAAGGTCAGGTCAGATTCCCATAAACATTTATTATGCTGCAGGATTGGCTTTATGGGATTCCAAGGTTACATCACACAGTGAGAAGCAAGGTGTCTAAACAGGGTGCACACAGGAAGCCACTTTGCATGGCACAAGCTCTTTAGAGCAGCGTTCTTGGGTCTACTGTCAGAGTGATCACTTCCCTAGTGAAGTCAGGTCAGAAGAACAAGACTGGACAGGCTGCTTTCCAAAGAGCAGTCAAAACACTGCATCATGGCTGTGTAGGTCATGCAAGAGTGTGAGTCCTTAACCTAAGGGACAGGATGGCCACAGTAAAAATCACAATCTAGAGATCTTATTCATTCAGTTTCCTCCTTCCCCAAAGAGTAACCAGTATGTTTAGATTCACACTTGTGAGTGGAGAGAGCTGGGTGGGGCATGCACACTTGTAATCCTAGCCACCACGGAGGCTGAGGCAGAAGGGTTCTTATACTTGTACTGTGAGATTCATCTTGATGAGTCCTAGAGGTTTTCATAAGGAAGCAATGCAAAGTCAACTTTGCCTTTTAAAGAAATACATCTCAATTATGTTGTCAAAGCTAAAGGAGAAAAATGTAGAAAAAAGAAAAATACAGATTCAGGTAAAGAACTAGAAAACAAAAGGTAGGGAGAAGGCGGGGAGACTGCTAGGCTACTTTCTAGGTCCAGCTGGTTTCTTTTTGTGTTGTCAGAATTCTCCTGGACTCAAAGCACAGCATGCTGGGAAGCTATTAACCCTGTTCCTGCCAACATCACCCCTTAAAGGCTGCATTCAGCCTCTACAAAGGTGATTGCATCAGCAACTGCTTATATCTCCATCTTGAGCATGGCATCTCCAGAGAGCACAGGACAGGGCTGCGGTTCCTCCTGCCACAGCAGCCTAGGGCTGAGGCATTGACACTCGTGCTCTGGGGCTGGTGCTCAGATCCAGCATAGATATTCCTGGATACTGCACCATTATGGACAGAACTTAGCTTCCTCCTTTCCTCTCTTCCTTCCTGAGAGTTTGTCCATTAAAAATCATAAGCATTTTTAATGTGCTCATGTTGTTAATAATATTTCTCATGAATTGATGGTGTGGGATGTACTTAAGCCAGGACTCAGTGCTTGGTATGCTACAGTGTTTGCAGCAACTCCAAGGTAGAACTTATTGATGCAGTTTTCATGACTAAGGTGCAAGACTCTAAAAGCTAACCAATTTTGTACAAGATCAGAGAGGGACAGAGCCAGTATTCAGTATGCCCCCCTCTTCCCCAGCACACACTCGGCAGAGAAGGGATTTGAACAGAATGATGGAAGTGGTTAATGAAACCTTTGAGTCTGGAGTAATTTGACCTGGGTGGTGATTTGCGGGGCTTTTAGATGTGGTCTGAAAAATTCCTTCTCTGAAGTCAGCCACAATAACAGTTCATTCTTGGGTTCTCTGCCAACTATGGCTCCTTGGTTACTTCCTTCTCCAGCAGTTGGAATTAAGTGACTGATCTAAGGTGACATCAGAGTAGATTACAGTGTTAGAATTCATAGTATGGGAAGTAAATGTGTTGCCTGCCCTCTCTGGGGCCCTCACCTGTGTTTTAGAGGCACAGTATTTGCTATTGTGCTTCATGAGAGGGTACAGGCTTTGTAGTACGAAGAAAAACCTGTCATTGGTGGTGGGGTCCAATAAAAACCAGTTTGTTCTAGGTAACACACCATTGGCAAAGTTATGTAGTTTTCTCTCAAACTCTTATGGTGCTCTTAATGAAAGCTTGTTTGTTTGTTTTCAAGTGAATTTTTTCCCACCTGAAGACATTGATCTGCAGTTGTTGGAATCAAGAAGAAGGTGTAACTCTTAACACACATAAGAAGGGGATGGGCAGGGGGAGAAAGGCTGCCCCAGTAAGGGGTGTGGGGCACTGTGGAAATGAGGGCTCCACTCTGGTGAGTGAACAGGTTCTCAGGGAGAGACACTGGTGTTTATTCTATGGAATACAAATTTAGCTGCAGAGTTGAGGGAGGGGATAGTTGTCATCTTGCAGTCACAAGATAAGGCTCAGGTTTAAAGTGCACAGCTCCTGGAGTGGGGCTGCTTGCTCTGCCACTCGCCTGCTCATGACTGCTGCAGGCTTCTGCAGTGCTGTTTCTAGATGCACCACCAGGGAGGAAAGAAACAAAACAAAACAAAACTGTAGAGGGTCTGCTGGTCCATGAGTTTGATCCTACAAATGGGGATCTTAGCAGGCGAGACTTCCTTGAAGAGCTAAAGTAAGGGCCAGGCAACCTAAGTACTAAACACCAGAGGAACCCACAGCAGCAACGCAAATGAAACCGTTGAACGTTTTAGGGTAGCTGTTGTACTGTAGGCTGGGAAAGTGGCAGGTACAGTATTCTCTTTTAAAGGAATACAGAAGACGATCCTTCAGTTAGGTTGCAGTCTTGCCTCAGTTCCAGGAAGCAGCAATGGACATGGGTCCTGGAGAAGAGTTCCGGCCTCTGGCTGCAGGAGATACCAGCCAGTGTGGTCGGGTCGCTTTTCCAGTTTCTTTCCCTCCATTTTGGGAAGTCAGGAGCAGTGTGGAGGACACTGTGGGTTATCACAAAAATAAGTTTGCTAAGATTTCATGAAATATACTCGAGTAGAGAAGAAAAGTCAAGGAAGCGGGATGGAGGGATCCCAGTCCTCTTCACCATGGCCCAGTGATCAGGAGGCAAAGGGCAGAAATAAATAACCGAGTTTTATGTAGGAATACACTAACAGGGTGTTCCTACCTTCAAGAGTTGAAGAACAGTTGTAGTATGTTAACCACTTACCTGGCATGACCAAATGACCTCGATAAAAACAAAAGCAGTCTGGTTTTCTGCTTAATTCAATCCCTTCCTTGCCTCACGTATAAGGGCAAGGATTTAAGGAAGAGATTTGTGGCTTTATGGCAGTTGGTGACACTGCTAGTACCACATTTGTTGAAATTCACTATTGTGCTCAAACCTGCCTTTTTGTAGGCAAGCAAAGAAGGCTGCTGAATTTGAGCCATCCATTCCCCTGGTGTATACTCCAAGCCTGGTATGCTCACTCCGTGAACAGCCCTGGGAAGACAAATCCGTAGATACGCTACCTTCCCCTTCCTTCCTGGTGCAGTGTAGCTGTGGAGACAAAACCCAAGCGCTAGAGCCATTAAAACATTCCAAAGCGACTCCCCGCCAGTCAGTGCCCATGGAAGCAGAGGAGGGAGCCAAACATAGCCGTGTGGATTGGTTAGGACAGGCACACTGGCTGACAGTGCCAGTCCTCTGAGCCCATTCTGTGGTGTTGGTGAGGAATGGCATGGACTGGGCTGTTCTGAATGACTGTGGCGGTGTCTTTCAGGATCCTTATCTAAGAGTCTGTCTGTATCTTGCAGATGGAGATTAAATTGATCCAACAATTTGCTCTCCACAAAGCCATGTTGGTTTTCCACCTAGTAATTTATGCTTTTCCTGGTGTTTGCAAATCGATTGCTATTATGGGATACAGACAGAACTGGGCCGGGATCCAGTAGGTTGGGGGATTACTAGAGAGGATACGTGAACATTCGTGAGACAGCCTGGAAGAGAAGGCTCTTGTTTCTGTGTATTTTATTCTCTGAAGAAAAGCATATTTTCAGGTTTTTAAAAGTGTCCTTAATTATATTTAGATTGTGTCTTTTAAGGGACAATATCTGCTTTATTTCAAATTCCTACTACCCGGCCTTGATATTTGCCTAACCTTCAAATGGCTTCAGTGGTTTTGCAGCCAGACCTCGAATCCCAGGAAAACCCTTTCTTCACACCAAAGCATTATAGATGAGTAATTGTTCCCTTTGACGAAGAAATATGCATAGGCATCTATCTAGGTTGATGAATAAAACGTTGCTGTGAAAAGGCTTGGGAAAGTATGCTTTATTTAAACACTTCACCTCATTGTTGTACCTCAAAAAATTTTTTTTAAAGTCCTTCTTAGTATTGTGAAATTCTTTCAAAACAAATTAAAAAGAAAACATATTCTGTGATTTCTTTACAGATTCTGGACAATCAGGAAGTCCAAGCCACAATGATCCTGCCAAGAATCCTCCAGGTAAATATGTGTCCCCGGATGTGTGCACCCTGACATTGTTGGAGAACAAAGGGGCCCTGTATAGATCCACACCCATAATTGGTCAGCTGCCTGTTTTGTTCTGGCAGGCAGTAGGATTGGGACAAGATGTGACTGTGTGTAGGCTTCCTCAGTGGGAACTGCTTCCTATTGGATCCTCAGGGTTCACCTGAGGCAGAGCTTTTCTTTTTCTTTTTTCTTTTTGGTATCCTTAAAAGCTGATTCAAACACATGTTTAGTTGTATGTCTTTTAGGCATTTGAACAGCTAAAAGCCTTTTAATAATTTTTTTTTTAGTGGACAAAAAAAAAAAAGACTCAAAACAAAAAACCTGGTAACAATTTCTGTACTCTTACAGTTTATGCACTGTATTTTAAGAAAACTAGTGATGAGTCATTGTGTTTTTATAATGTGTTTTTTTTTTTTTTTTTTTTTGCAAGACTTTTAATTCACCATCTTCAGTGTAAGGTGTATTTGGCCTTCTTTACATTTAGATAGAAAAGGATCTTGCCAGATATGAGAATGGGCATGTGCATTTTGGTTGTTCTTGGGGGTTTTGTTCTCCACATACAGCATCTTTTGATTTAGAGTATTTTCCTTCTCATGAGAAAACAGAGTAAAATTAATGAAGAATTAAAAATTCCTATTACCATAAGATTTTGAATTGTATCTGTGATTTTGTTAAAAGAACAGTCTAAAAATATTCTTAACAAAGGCAAAACATGATAAAACCCAAAGAGCTACATTTGCCCTCTTTCTGTCCAAAGAAACTCATCTGACATATTACTAGAACAGACCACTTAGTGTAAATCGTCAGAATCTTAGGTTTTTCCATGTTCCATTGTTCTGAAGTCTCCGGGCTTGGCTAATAAGAAGCTGCAGTACCTTAAGATCCCCAAGTCACAAAAATGGACTAAATCACTCCTAAAATTATTTTAGAGATATATAGCAACCAATATCCCAGGTAAAATACAAAATTAAATTTTTTTTTCTTTTTGAAACATATCCATGTTTTCCTTAGGAAAATTATTTTTTCTACATACATAGTGTTACTCTGTGTAGAATATTCTGCTTAAAATTATATTGTTTGGGAAAATATTATATACTCTGCAATGAAAATACTAATTCAATACACATTATGTACTCCAAAGGTGAAAGTATTTATTCAACGCATATTATATACTCCAGTGATGAAAAGTACTAATTCAATACATATCTTAAATTTATGCTGAACTGATTGTTCTTGATAAATTTGCTACTGCTGCAAACTGAGAGCAGAGCACAAAATATTTAAGTTAAAAAATAAACTTTTAAAAGCCTCTACCCATTGTACATACATAAATAATTAAGTAAGTAAGTAAATGAGGAAAACACCTTGAAGAGAAAAGCATGTTAAGTCTTAACAGCCAGACTACACGGAGGCCATGTTGCTGTCTGTAGCTTGATTGAGTTACTGAAGTAGCCCTCTGTGGAGTGCATCTCTGAACAACTGCTGAGGCTCACTCACCCAATGCTGTCTGCTGGAGCTCGGCTGAGCTGGGCAGAGCAATGACCTTCGTGTGCTTATGTAACAGGCAGGGTTGGAGTTTTGGTATTTGTCTAGAGGGTTGGTTAGATTTCCCTTCTGCTCCCTACCATGTAGAGTCTCTTCATTTTTCTGTTTTTACAAAAGAAAACAAACAGAAACCAGCTAGAACACATCAGTTCCCCCAACTTTCAAGTTTCTTTGGGGGGGAATGTCTTCTGATAACTGTCAAAAACTTAAGACATTGGTGTTAATTTAAATTAAAATTGGCATTTCCTTCGACCATTCAGGAACATCCATCATTTAACATGCTTTCTGTATATCATGGCATGCACATTATTGTAGAGCTTATTAAGGAATTTTTGTTTTATTTTGAGATAGCCTCTCATTATTAAAAGTTTTTGGTAAAAGCAAAAATACATTCTACAATATTTTGACATAAACAAGGCCTTTGGAAGTAGATAATATTTTTCAATTTTAAATACAGGAGACCTGAACCTTACCAAGCTCTCGTCTTATAATCAGTTGGGATAAACTGTATCGGCAACCTAGGTATTGGGAGCTCAGGAGACTTATCTTAGGACTCTGTCTAGATCTCTCAGTTCTGGCCTTGGTTGACCTGATTCAGTGTCTCGGTAGCCACAACCCACTTGTGGGAAAATTCAGACTGGTCTCACAGACTAGGCTCCTGATGGCTTCCACGAGAAGCACAGATTCTGCAGAAGGTGACCCCCACACCACACTTTACGATGATGCTGCAGGGTTTCTCCCAAGGCATGTGGAACTCATGGGCATTGCCCCTGACAGCTACTGTGTGTGGCTCCCAACGGCTTGGGAAGAGGTGATGAAAATTCCAGCTCATGGAACCTGTTCCTGACCTCTGACAAGAAGGCGGTCTCCCACCCAGCACGTGCATGGATCTGTCCCCGCACTGCCCTACCCCTCCTGGCTGTCTGACATAGGCATTACTTCTTTACTTAGTCTGAGCTTCTTTATAAATAATATACAATGTTTTCAGTTATTCAATTTTTAAAAAGTTAATATGCAACTAATTGGTTTTATTATGCCACCTTCACATGTGTCATTATACTTTGTTCTTTCTCCCCACCCCCTTCCCCCTGGTTAACCCTGATGCCCTTAACACTGGACTATGGACCTTGACAGATAAACGGGTCTTTATTTTGAAATTCATGCTTTCATTTGGGACTAGTGTTTCAGTGCAAGCAAACAAAAACATATTTTGGGAGAAGGGATATTTAGTGTTTGTCATTTGTAAAGTATTTATATAATTTCTTGATACTTGTAATTTACAAAAGCATTCAAATAGTCTTTATGGAAGTTGCTCCACCTGTTTGTAACCAAGGTTCTGTTCTGTTACATGTTCTTTTCACAGCTAAGGATGCTATACAATGAGAAGGTGCCCGATTGCATGGCATAGTGGCTTTTACTGCTTAGAGAGCACCTGGTCATTTCATTGTCTTAATGATGTGTCTCTCTCTTGCTTGTGACCAAATCTGAGACTACATATTTATTCTCACTTGTTGCTAGGAGTCCAAGTGTCTTCTCCTCACCATGTGAGCAGTTGTGGTTGGCTACAAGTGACAGGGGCTGAGGGACTTGGTCTAAGATCTGATTGTATCATAAAATACCACTACTACTTGTAGGAAATGCAGCATTGGACAGTAGTCTTTTGGATTTAGCCTGGATTTGCTGTCTATATTTGTGTCTCTATTCCTTGGGCTGACTCTTTAGATTTCCCAATCTGAATCTCCTTTTTACTGCTGGAATGGGAGGAAATCACGAGAAAACAGCAATCTGGAAGCTGAATTTGGACTTTTCCCCAGTTGGACACAGCAGAGTTTAGGAAGGTTGTAGTTTTGTGGGAAGTTACCTTGTCTGTTAGAGCAGTAAAGAAACATTGAATCTTAGTGCAAGTCATACAAATTTCCCGTTGTAACTTATTGAAGTATTCCAAATTTTATTTTCCAGAATTTTCTTGTTAGAATGAATTTCATACTTTCATACTTTCAATTTCATACTTTCTTCTTTTGGGAGTGTGTACTTTGGTGTGTGTGTGTGTGTGTGTGTGTGTGTGTGTGTGTGTGTGTGTGTGTGTGTGTTGACATTTGTATGTGGCTTGACATTATATGAACCTTGGAGCTGTATGTTGTATGACCTTAAGTCAGCTTGTGTCCCTTCTCTGTAGCAAGGGCAGAAATGAGAAAAATAATTAAATTGCATGAAGAATCTCTGTCAACTCCAGCAATGTCTGTCTTCACTTAAGACATTGTTTAGGTCATAAAAAAAATTTTAATTGCTCATTCCACAAATGTATTTGGTATATCCCACAATAGAAGTCAACACAGGGGTGCCACAAAACTAATCAGTTAGCACTGACCAAAAAGATGGCTCAGTGTCTTTAAAGATTCTTGGTACCTGACGGCAACATTGGGCCCATGTTTGCCTAACCTTTCACTTTAAGTTTTTAAAATCTTAGATTTGGGTTTATACATAATACTTTCTAATAGTTTTAAAATCATAAACTGTTTTTCTTTCCTATTTTCATGAACAGACAAGTGGTTTTAGGCTCTCACAGGCAAAGAAAAAGGAAACTTCCTTTGATATTTAAAATCATAAATCATTCTTTAAAAGTTCATACTCCTTTTTATATCCTCAATTATTTCTGTTGGTCAAGATTTTTTTTAAATGGGTGAAGATACATTATTTAATAATACTGATGAATAATTCTAAACTCTGATGCTAGATAATATGTAACAAACTATAAGCAAGCTTCCTTTTCACAAAAGAATAAATAGGAATGTCCTGAAGTGAATAGATAACAGTAGTTAAAATCTGACATGTAGGTAAAGCTTTTAAGTAATTTAAGAATTAGGTTTGTGCCAATCAAAACTCAAAGGATTGTTTCTTCTTGGTAAATTGGCTTCAGAATCATTTCCCTTTCTCTTCATACTCATTTGGAGACATGCTCAATGAAGTTTTTAAATGTTCAAATGTTCAAAGTTGAGACAGGCTTGAGACTAAAGAAGGAGCAGAAGATGGAAGTGTTTTTTCACAAATTACTCTGGAAAAGCCAGAAGGGTGCTTAGCCCATATCTACTAATTTTTACAGGCTGCGGTATGGGTACTTATATGTAACCTACTCATCAAAAGCTGATCGGTACAGCAGCTGGCACCAAGCCAGGCCTTTACTATGAAGTTGGCCTGATTGCTTGAAATACTTAATTTGCTAAAAGAAAGATGATTTAGAGCCGTCTCATGAGATCCTGACAGGAGAGCTTTCCCTGTTTCTTCATCCACCTAGATAGCCTACCTTTTCACTTACAAATAATATCTGTTACCACTGCCTATCAAGTTCAGGAGTAAATATTACATTCTAGACAATGAGGCTCTGGATTTAATTGAGCTCAAAATGAGGAGTAGAGGCAGCCATTTCCTGTTGGGAGTTTGGGAATATCTGTCATTCCACATTGAGTATCATTAACAAATTCAGGGATTTTTGAGTAAGCCATAAGTAGAATTTTCACCTGGTGGTTACTTATTGATTGTCTACTTTATGCATGACACTTGGCTTGGTTTACAGATTTTTGTCTGTAAAATATGAATTACACTTAATCCTCACTTTTTCCAAGTTTTGACTATAAGTACATACAATAATTTATATATGCTGGGAATTAAATTTTGCTTAGTGTTTCAACCGAAGTATTTCAGTTCAAATTTGTGGAATTGAGTTTCTAACTTGCAGGGCGTATGAAGAGTGAAAGTAGCATGAGGTATGGAATGACATTTTCCTCCTGAGTAAACCCTGTCTTCTACCGTCATAATGAGGTCATGAGGAAACTGAGCAGGTCAGCTGACTTCTCAGAAACTCAGCTGTCTCTGAACCATTTGCAAGGAACAGACAGAACACCTGGATAATTGCAGGTGTTTCATAAAAATGAGTTTAGTTTTTTGTTTGTGTTTTTTACTTATTATTATTATTATTATTATTATTATTATTATTATTATTATTATTATTATTATTATACTTTGTCTCCAGTTTAATTGGTTAAGAAATCTTCACATAGGAAGAACTGTTTGATGTGGAAACAAGTTTATTTTTTGCATCGTGCTTTTCTTTTTTGTATATAGAAAGCAGAGGGAAGATACAAGAAGTGGAAGAAGAGGGGAGTCTAGGATAGGTTTTCTAATGGAGGCAACAGAATCGATGTTTTCAGGTTCATGGTGGAATAGGATTGGAGTTTTCCATTGTGAGTCTCTTGCTGGTCTTTTGACATTGAGAGACAGGTACATTGTTGGGCAGTTCTCCATACTGTCATGAGAATAGGTGCAATCTTTCTTTGGGGACTGGGCAACTTTTCCCCTGGCAAGACTTTATGTGTTAGACCTCCACAGAGACACTGTACAAATATTCTTTCCCAGGTGCCTCCCCATGTTGCCCCTACCTTCTGAAGCCACCAGCTTTCTCGTCCCCATTAGAGTTTGTCTGTCTATATTCGTCCTATCCCTTCTCACCTCTTATTTTTCCTGTTGACTCTACTAAAGGCTGATATCTTGTCCTGGTGACAAGATTCCCCCACCAAATGTTCCCTTCTTTTTTCGGACTGGCTGAAAGGCCATCAACTCTCTAGTGGGCTTCTGTCCTCACTGAGTGAGTCCCTTGAACTCACAACTTTGTAGGAGCTGGTTCCAGGTGATTCCTCTCCATTATGTCCCAGCTTACATATCCTTTGCGTTGTTTTCATTGAGACAGGTTCTAACTCTGAAGTCCAGCTTGCTTTGAAGTGGTTAACTATCGCCCTGGATCAGCCACCAAGTGCTGGGATTACAGGTGTGAGACACCATGGTGGCATATTCTGGAGTACCATTGATTTGAGTATACTCCATTTAAAACTTGCCCCTTCCTTTTGAAAACAAAAACAAAAACAAAAAACAAAAAAACAAACAAACAAACAAAACCAACCCCTCCAATTCCGTTAGGAGTCCAGAAATTGATGTTTGCTTAAGTGATTATAATGACTTCCTTTTTTCGCCCTTGCCTTAGTCCTCCTGGTTTTCAGTAATTCTTCTGAGTTTCTAGACTGTTCACTTTTCTTTTATCAAAAGGTATGCCATTGGAGCAGATTCCTCTTCTAATGTTTCAGACCCTTCTTTCCAACATGTTAGACTTGCTCTTCCAGATGTCTTATGGGTAACTCAGACGTAACACTTTCAAAAGTAAACTCACATTCTTTTCTATCAGGCTTACTTTGCTTTCCTCTGTAAGTATCTTTGCACTATCAGAATCTCTCCAGTCACTTGTGGTTGGACAAGCTTGTGACTTTCTTAGGGACCCCTCTCTTTCATAAATACTCTTCTTTGGGGTACTTTCTGTTACCCTAGTTTGAGTTCTGTCTTAGTTCTTTTTCTACTACCATGAAAAGACACCACAACCAAGACAATTTATAAAGGAAAACATTCAATTTGGGACTCAATGTTCCCAAGGATCATAGAGTCCATGACCGTAGTGGTAGGGAGTATAGCAGCAGGAAGACAGGCATGGTGCTGAGGCAGTAGCTAAGAAATTACATCTGATGGCCAAGCACAAGGCAGAGAGATGGGAATGGCTCACTGGGAATGGTGTAGTCTGTTTAAACTTGGAGCACATCCCTAGTGACACATCTCCAACAAAGCCACACTTTCTACTTCCTGAACAGTTTCAGCAGCTGCAGAGCAAGCATTCAAAACATAGAGCCTGTGGAGGCAGTTCCCATTTAAACCATCACAGTCTCTAAACATGATTCTTGTCTGAAATTATATAGGGCCATTATAATTGCCTCTTCTTTCCTGTGCTTCTTTTCTCTGACTCTGTGCACGAATTTGCCATGAAGCATGAATATGGTTTAAGAGCCCGCTACTTACAAACCCAAGTACCACAGTGTAGTTTTAGAACAGGGGGTTGTCTATTGGATATCTTGCATATAAGATATTTACAGTATGATTTATAACAGTAGAAAAATTAGTTATGAATTGATTATTAATTATGATTAATTTAATACTAAAATCCATTTCATCTTGTATAAAATTGTTGTAGAAATTTTTTTCAGCAAAATTTAATGTGTGCATGCTTACAGATTGCTGTCAAGGACAGCTGGAAGGATTTGTATGAAGTCTCAACTCTTAGGCAAATGTAGGTTTTATTTATTTTTTTTTCATGAGTCAAAACTTTATTTGGTAGTAATTTTAATACATGACCAGTGCTTTTCCCCATTCTACACCTCCCATAACCAGGAGGCTATTCTGTGGGAGGATGGTGGTAGGCAGGGAGGGGGAAGCTGATGGCAGATGATGAGGGGGAGCATGGGCTAGTGAGTTAGGAAGAGCCTGGGGGAGAGCATAATCAGATGAATTTAGGAATGGGTAATGTAAGGGGGCCCAAGGAAGTGGGATTGAGTCCCTTGGGAAGCAGGCTCTGCCATTTCACAATTGCACTTGCGCAGAAGCCAGTCTTCCTCACCCCAATATTATCTCTAGTATTAATTCCTCACTGTACTAATCATGGTGACACTTGTCACTTAGTAACAATAGAGCTCCAATAAAGGAGAAAATACTGCCTTCCTACCATAAGGTGAGAGGAAGGACAGGTTGGCTCAGGGGCTAGTCTTAGGTCTTCAAGTTATTTGTTTGCTTTAATTTTAACTGCTTTAAGGTTTTGTAGTGTCTGAAACTAAATAGCCACGTAACACATCTCCAAATAAAAAATGTAACATACTGATACAGGTACCTAGTTCCAGGAAAATTTCCCAGAAGTCTTGACACAAATAGATGGTAGTGTTAAATTTTAAGAGATGTTCTGGTAACATAATTTTTCTCTCATTGTTGAATGTGTTGGTTCTCCACAGACCGAATTCCCATGCCAAAGTCCCAAGTGCCCAGAGGTTAGGTTTTGCCTGGACCCACTCCTCTGGGCACTATTTTTCTGATTGTTCCTTCAGCCAAGAATTTTGTATTCCTGTGTTCACAATGATTGCCTGTGTTCAAATCTCTCTTTCCAGTATAAGCCCCCATCCCCTGTGTAGTTTCAAGCACTGCTTTTGCAGTGTGTAGCTACAGATTAATAATGCATTCATAGCTGGAATGTGAGGGCAGTTCAGCAACACAGAGTGGGCTAGCCCTCTAGTCTGGTTGCAGTCACTGTTGCTGCAAAGTGAGGCTTCCTACACTCACTGGCCTGCACAGGGCACTGTGGCACCCTGGTGTGGAAAGTGGGAGGAGCCCTGTAATGATGGAGCAGGAGCACAAGGCAATATCACACAGGTACCCCTAGCTACACAAGCTTTAATTTCATTTTACCTTATAGGCTTACAAAGTGCATTTTTAAGATACTAGTCTGGCCTGCCAGAGTCTTCTTTTTTCTTTCTTCTTCCTGTGACACCAAATGAAATTATTTAAAGGTTGTGTGTGGCAACTTGATTCTTGCTACCTTTTAATGAACATTGCCAATGAACCTTGAATAATTTAGCAGGTTTTGATTTTCAGAGTTGTTAAGAAACAACTCTGAAGGGGTCTTGGAGGGGTGCTTGACATAAGCAAATTTCAGAGACCACGTTCTTTTCCATGTTTATTTAATAAAGTAGAAGTAGGGCCAGACTCTTGTTTTCTTGTTGTTAGAATGCTTTTGATTATTGACTCCACTAAAGCTTTTACATACTCTCTGTACTATGACTGTATCATGTCATCCCTCCTAGGGGGATGGGCATATCCATGTCCCCTGTAGTATTCAGGAGCCAGAAATGAGAATGAAAAGACAGTAAACCTGTTCTGTCTTTAGGTTTGACCTTTTGATTATTAATAAAATCAATTTCAGGACCAAGGAGATGGGTCATTGGGTTCAGTGCCTACTGTGTAAGCTTGAAGACATGAGAATGAGTCCTTAGCACCTGTATGGAAAGAGAGTGTGGTGCTGTGCACAAGCACATATTATCCTAGTCCTGGAGGAATGGAGACTGGTAGACAGGTAGATCCTCAGAGCTTCCTAAAGCTTACTGCCTGGTCAGTAAGCCAAGTTACACGACAGATCTTGTCTCAAATGTTTGATGTAGAGCAATAGAGACAGACACCATAGGCTGTCCTTGACCTGTATTCCTATGTATTCCTATGCTAATATTCATGAGCATACACCGGCATGAGCATGTGCAGACAGACAGACAGATAGACACACACACTCAAACACCGCACCCTTAATGCCATGATGTTTTATAAATTGCTGCCTCTACTGGTTATTTTATAGATTGTTTTAATGCAGAATTTTAGCTTTAAAATTCGGTGTTTTGAACTGTTACCTTCTAAATTGCACTGCTCTCTAGCCAGAGCAGTATTTTTCTAAATAAATAAGGGATTGTTTCTGGTGAGACATAGTAAAGCATTCTGCTATTTTAGTCTCAGCAGTCCTGGATAATATCTAGGAGTAGTCCCCTTCTCCGATCACACACACACACACACACACACACACACACACACACACACACACACACACACATGCTTGCTATGTTTCATAGGGAGAGTGGAGAAGTACCTATGAGTGTTTAAGACTAAGCATATAGAGAGGAGGGCTGTGGAATGAATGAGTGGATAGATGATTGAATGCAGAGGCTCTAGACACTGGGGGCATTACTCTTAATTAAAAGAAAGAAGGCTAAGTGTTTTAAAAAGAAGATAATTGGTGCTAAAATTGTAACGTGTGTTTATTAACAACTATTTTCACTTTAATTAGCTCATCTAAGTCATTATAATAACTTCCTGACCTCAATAGCTGATAGTTTTGCCTTGGGTCTTAACCCTCTGATGTGTATACTGCAGGCTCATGTTCCCTTCGTAATTTGTAAAATGCATTATTCCATTTCCTCCTGCTGCTGCCAAGGCTGTACTCTAGGTTCAACTTAAATCCTTGGCCATCGTAAAAGCAGCTCTTCAGGATTCCCATGTCCCTCATTCATGTTCTTGTACCATAGTTGGTATCTAGCATATCTGCACTCTGACAACCTCCTTGGTAGAACTTCTTCAGCTTCTCAATAAGAGTGCTTAGTAGTGCCTCTACTGACAAATCTACCCCCTTAGTGAATTCTGAATACCTTATGATTATCATCTCATTTTTCTCTTGCAAGCCTCTCCGTCCTAAGGTGTCTGAGCCTGGCCAGAGATAGTACTTAGCAGTGCTGATGGCTTATGAAGTGGAGGCACAGGCCACGTACACTAAACAGTCTATGCCCGGAGTACATAATAGGATCTCCACACTCAGTGCCCGACCTCAGTCAGAAAACAAGTATTTCTGTGGAGTGTTTGCTGCACTCCTTTGCCTGAAGGTGAACTGTACCCCAGTCAGGACTGTGCAGGAGGGAGGTGATTGAGAAGTGTAGGGCTAATAAAAATCTCAGAAGCTAGGCTTAGAGAGTCCTTGCCCCCAGTTAGAGGAATTGTTGACTCTTTTGTGCTTTTTTTTTTTTTTTTTTTTTTAAAGCCAACTCATAGAAAACATACCATAGTCTTGCCAGGTTTTGTATGTTCACAAAAGAAGGAGTATCCTGGTAAGATAACATTAGAGAAGGTGCAGAACAAACAAGTCAATGTCAATGATATTTTGTAGTATTAATATCTTCAGAAACTCTCCAGATTCCATTGAGTGTTTCTGATTCTTTTGTGATGGTTTTCATGGTTTGCAGATAGTACCATATTATGAAAACCTGGCTAGTTATTGCACAAGATGAACTGTAACTGGCGTACTGTAACATGAACTGTAACATGATTGTGAGCCACTGTGTGAGTGCTAAGAGTTGAACCCAGGTCCTCTGGAGAGTTGCTCATAATTGTGGAGCCATCTCTTCAGCCCCTATATGTTCATGCTCATATGACTTCTTTAATTCAGCACAGTCGCTTTGGTATTTACTCGTGTGGTAACATGCATCCTTTTTATTGTTGAGCAGCTCTTCATTATATGTGGGTATAATGTATACCACGGGGATTAAAGATAGATATCATATAGATATCTTGTTGATTATACTGAATTGTTCAACCATTGTTACCAGCTATCAGTAGCCATTTAAGTGCCCATTTGCTTATAGGTCATTTTGTGAATCTGTATGTCTCTCTTGCCAATGCCAAATTATCTTGATTATTTTAACTTTAAAATAAGTTTTTACAATATGTTTTGTAACTTTTTTTATTCCTTTAAATTTTTCTTAAACATTTTAGAAACAGTTTGTCAAACTATGAATAGTAAATGCTTAAAACATTTTAAGATTCAAATACAGTTTTGAGTGACAATGATAAAATTTAAAGGCAGATCCTTGAGGTATCCAGTAAACATTGTATCATTAACTATTGGATGGAAAGACCACATCCCAGTCCTAACTTCTGATTCAGTTTCTTGCAGTTTCTTACTAAAACTTCCGTGCAGACTCGTAAATTATTGAAAATGTTTCTAACAATTGTGAGGTACTTTAACACATTTTCTTATTTAATCTTCAACTTAAATATTTGAGTTTAGTGCTTTTGGGGAACTAAGAAGTATAAGTATTTAAAGTCATCATCATCATCATCATCTTCATCATCGCAACAACAACAGTGACAGTATCAACAGCAACAATTACAACAACAAATGGGCAAACCTGCTGTATGGGCTGAGGTAGTTTGAAGTGCTTGGCACAAAGCCAGGTGTATAATTAATGCTCACTCACATCTTCATTGTCATTATTGCTACCATTTTATAAAGTTGAGTAACCTTTGCGGTCCCTGAGCAAGGAAACAACTCCATATCCAATTCTGCCCATTATACAGACTTATCATGCTCAGTCTAGGTTACAGACTTCACTCATGCTGCCAACAGAAAGTCACATACTTACCAAGTCCAAATACAAATTCTGGAAATGGTTAAATGAAAACAACCACACTAATAGGTCCACGATGGAAAATATCAAAGAAAGGATATATTAGTACCATCTAGGGAAGTATGTCTTTGAATATGCTGAGGAACTAGGAGAAAAGAAGAAGCAGTTTATTCAGAAGGAAGAACTTGCATGATACATGAAACAAACAAACAAAATACAGTTTGAATAAATATGGGAACACACAAGTTTGAAAAAATAGTAAAACTTGTTTTCATACTGTTAAAGTCTGTAGAGAAGTAAAATCCCAGCCTGTGGAAATAAATGATCGACACAGAGAACAAACTCAGTCTATTTGCTCTTAGAAGCAGAGGGGGAAAAAAGTTTAAAGAATTGGCAATAGAAGATGAGAAAACTCCATACTAATTTGTCACCTTTGTAGAAAAATCAGAGTATTTAGAAGCAAAATATGATTGAAGATAAATGAAGAAAACGTATCAGCTAAAAATGGTCTAAATATGCAGATCAAACAAGCTAACTATATCCAGTGTGCAGTCATGGAAAGAGATCAGCAACTAAATATATTCAGTGGAAATATTTATATTTCAGAGCTGAAGCAGAAAATCTTTTGATCATCATAGATAAATAAGAAGTTATCTGCATATTTCTGTTTTTCAACATGAAATACTAGAAGATAGTTAGGGGATATTTAAAATTATGAGAAGAAAACTTTCCCATTGAAGTTTTGCATTCAGAGGCAACAGATAGGAATTCTTTTTTACTTGTGGCCTCAAAAATATTATCTCTCTCTCTTTTTTTTTTGAATATAATTTTCCCCTGAAGACCCATTCTAACTCACAATAACTGAAGAAAAAATAAATTAGGGAAGCAGTAGAGACAACAAAAAATTTTGAGTTCCTATATTTTCAAGTATAAAGACTAGCCGTGGGGTTATTACAAGAAGAATTGTATTTGGTAATTATTGTAAACAATGTTACAAGCATAAATGTCAAAGTAAAGATTATTTCTGAACATAGTCATATTGTGGTTACATATTCCAAGTTATATATTTAAAGTTATGGCAAAAATATACAGAATATATAGTCTGCCATCCTAATGATTTTCAAGTATATAATTTAGTAGTGATAAATATTTTTACAACATCATGTAAGCATTCTCAAGAACTTTGTCATTTTGCAAATCTATACTCTCAGTCCATTAAACAGCTCTCCACCGGTCCCTCTTCAGCCACCAACAACTGCTCTGCTGTATTTATCAGCCTGACTGCTCTATATAACTCATATATCTGAAGTCATATAGTCTTTGTGTTTTTGCGGTTGGCTTATTTCCAGATTGCATTTTTAAGAACTAAGATAGGAGGAGGCTAGGGCGGGGGGAGGAGGTTCAGAAACAAGGAATGGCAGACTTGCTATCTCTTTTTAGAGCAAGTTGCTGGTGGATTTTGCTAGTCTTTATTGTTAGCTTTGATCACAGGTTTTGCTTGAACTTGAGGTTCAGTAAAGCAGTCCTTTGCTGTGAAGTGAATTGTCAGGATCCTGATGTGGTCATGTGAGTGTTTATGCCCTACCACAAGGATAAGTTTTCTGGTAATGGACTGTGCTCAGTCCTGGGCCTTAGTGGTAGCGCCACTATATCCAGTGAAGTATTCTTTACATAGAGTTCATGGGATTGCATTTGTGCGTGTTGGAGCTTTTTTATTGGTTTATTTGCTTGGGATTCTTGAAGGACATGAAACATCTAAGAACCAAAGTCTGCTGGTCTCAGAAAAGAATTATGAAGCATTAATCTTCAGGACATCTGTCTTCATTTCCTAAGGTCCAGGATAGTGTAAAGGACATCGAAACTCTATCCAGCTGTGCACCCATCTGGACCTGTAGTTATTTAAGGGGGTTGTTCAGTCACCTATCTTTTCTGTTCTGGAGTGACCGTATTCTGAAGTTTACTGGAATCACCCTCAGACTAATTCCAGGGTGGAGCCTGCCATCTTGCAGCTGTGTCGACTCCAGTATGCACCAGAGCTTTGCTTCCCGGTGTTTGTTTCACTGCTAACATAGGGCTTCCCAAACTGCTACTCATTTGAATTTCTTGTGGGGAATGTAACACTCTCTCCTGTCCAGGTTCTACCCCAAAGGAATTAAGTCAGAATAATTGAGGTCGGGATCCAAACATTCATTGGTTTTAAGATTCCCCAGGTGGTTTCAGTGTTGAGCAAATTTTGGGAAACTTTGCACCAGGATAATTGGTCTATTTCAGGGTTTCCAGTTCTTTGCAATTTTGGTTACTTTTATTTTACCAAGTAATTGCTCATTTGAGTTTTCAAAGCTGTGGTCAGTTTTATGTGCGATCCTCTCCCACTTTTTTCACTGCGTTTGGTTTCTCTGGTTATGTCTCCTTGCCGATCTGGTTTTGCCTTCTTGCTTCCTCTTAGCCAGGCTTGCAAAAAAAGGACTTCTGTTCTTTATAAGGGATTCTTTGTTTATTTATCATTTAAGTATTTCTATTTTCTTTAAAAATTTTTTATCTTATGTGTATGGGTAATTCTGTCTGTATATTATATGCATGTTTAATGCCTGGAAGGCATTGGATTCCCTGGAACTGGAGTTACAGACAGCTATGAGGCCCCATGTAGGTACTGGGAAGAAAATTGGGTAGAACAAGCAAGTTCTCTTCACCACGGATCCATCTTAACCCCCCCCCATTTACCTGCACATTTCAGCTTTTATCTTTAATTTTAGTATTTTAAAATTATCTGTTCTTTATTCATAGCAGCCTAATCATCAATACCATGGACACATGAATGATGGAATATTAACACTCCTGTGCATCTGAGCTCATTCTGAACAGTGGTTCTGGGGCAAGAGGAGAATTGTCTTCACACTTGTTCAATAAAAACATACAGAAATGCTATTTAAATCTATTGTAGTCCCCCCACCCCTTAGATGGATTTGCTATACTTGTTTTGATTGTGAAGAGTTAGTTCTGTTCTCTTTTTCTCTTTGTTGCTTCCTACATAGTTTGCAACTTCTCTTTTGGTTTTCTCTAGTCCTTTGTTTATTTTCTTAATTCTAAGGTATTTCAGAACAATATCTCATTTCTTTATTTATTACCAAATTTATTTCTCAAAGATGAAACAATATAACCTAAAAACGCCTCTACTTTCAAGGATTTGCTAAAGTTACCTCTGTAGTTGTGGACATGATCAACTTGTTTTAAAATTCCATGGGTACAGTAATACAGAAAGAACAAGTTGCATAGTGTAGTCTGTTTAATACATAAGCTAATTTCTGGTACTAAAATTCTCATGGTGTCTGCCTCTGGTGATTATACTTTTATCTAGTTTCTATATTTTAGTAGTTTCTTTATGTAACTCTTTAAGTATTGCTAAGTTCACATGGAGTTTGTGAAGTACTTATATGTATTGTACTTAATATATTTTATGCCTTCTGCTTCGTTTATACTTATTACAAATATTCACATCCCATTCCTTTATTTTTTAATGCTTCAATCATATTCCTCTTCTGTTTTCTGTTCTTTTTATAATTTAAAGACATATTACTATTAGTGTGTGTGTGTGTGTGTGTGTGTGTGTGTGTGTGTGTGTACCTATGTTTCATAGGGTACACATGGAGGCCAGAGGACAACTTTGGGAAGTTGGTCCTTTCCTTCCTTGTGGTTCTGGGATCAGGCTCAGGCTGACAGTCTTGCCTGGGAAGTACTTTTGCACACAGAGCAATCTTGTGGGTTTCCTCTGTGTTCAGAAAAGAGGAATGTGAAGAACTCGCTTTAGCATTTCACATAAGTGACCAGAGTACTACTGCTTAAGAAAGTTCTAGTACTTTAGAGGGAGAAATATCTCCCACATCCATAGACAAGAGAAAAAGTGTGTGTACATTGTTATACCATACAAATCAAGTGCCATATTTGTAATGCAAGTTCTAATAGGTCTTAATAATAAAAACCTGGAGTCAGATATAGGGGTAAAAGCCAAAAGATCAGAGAGAAGAAGAGCAAGCCACAGCCACAACTTACCTCATGGACTTCCTAGCTGAAAAGAGAGTGAGTTCCTGTTTCTTCCTACCTATAATCCTTTCTCCACCCAGTCATCTCATTTCCTGCCTGCGCCCAGCCATCTCACTTCCTGTCTATCTATTAGCTAGTGGCAAGCTCCACCCTCTGTCTTCACTCTTTATTTGTACAAACAAGATATCACTACATATATCAGTAACTATAAAATACCTATTTGAAAAAGTGAAGATTTTCTTGGAGTGAATATAAAATTGTATAATTAAGTTCTGACTCCCTAATTCAATCACGACTGGGACTCAGGATTGATAATAAAGGATACACTTAATTTTAATATTAGCAGGGTAGGGACGTGGCTCAGTGGTATAACACTTTTTTGTAGGATGAACCCAGCCCTGAGTTTGATTCTCTAGTACCACAAAACAATTAATACCAGAATGTTAGGATGTTTAAACATAATGGAAGCATCTCTGTGATGATTTATAGTTTCATTTAATAATCGCTATTTTCAGCGTTAGCCATGAGAAATTCAAATCGGTTGAGAAGACAAAGATAGAGGACTGTATCATATGCAATTTTGAATATGAATCTCATTTCAGAAGTAGAAAGCAAGTCAGTACTCATGAACCAGACAGTATTGTCTGAGAAATAGACACAGGCTAAGTGATATCAGCCAGTTCCCACTAAACTTTGAAGAACTTTTATGAAGCTGTGCTTTTGTTTTGTCTTTGGATCCACTTTGTGATGTGTCCCCATCACTCTGGTATGGTAGTTTCATAGGAGCAAAGTTACTACAGTACTTTCCCAAGCATATGCAGAGAACTCAGAGGAAACTGGTTTACCAGTCAATGAAAGAACTGTCTTCTGTGATGAGTACGGATGATGATTCCAGTATGGAAAATCATCAGTGAAGGATGCAGGGGAGAAACTGGGAAAATAAAGATGAGTATGCTTTTAAATGAGAAAAAGTTCATAAACTGTCTTTACATGTGACCGCCTAGAGGCAATGGTCAGTATTAAATTTTCCTGCTAGCACATCACTCCTTTACATACTTACAGTGTTCAGTTTTTGTCAGTGTTGTGCTCCTTTTTTCCACAAAAGCTCTATTTTAAAAAGTTATTGATAAAGAAATAATATGAATCTGGAAAAGAATTCAATTTTATCTTAATGCAGTCAATGAAAATTTCCTGCTACAATGTCTTGCCCAGATCTGCTTGCCACAGTTAAAGACAAGCTATTTCTAGTGTTCTTCACAGGCTGGTGCATGGCAAGCTTGCAGCTCATCCTGGGGACTATAACTGGGTAGAAACCTTCACAGAAAGCATCCGGACAGTTTTGACCAGGGGCTTTGGGAGGGAACATGTTCTTTGACCTAGTAATCCTGCTTCCGAGAACTCCAGCCGAAGGAAATCATGAGAATTGCTGACAAAGATTTGTGTATGAGGATCTTAGTGGCAGTGCTGTTTATAGTATTTGTTAAAAATGGGAAATAACCTAAAATGCCAAACAGTAAGAGAATGGTCAAATAAATGGTCATATCAAGTATACAATGTAGTCATGGAAACGGTGCCTCTGAAACAGAGGAAGACAGGATGTTGAAAGGAAAATATCAGCATATGGATTTGTTTAAATAAAAATTGTTTTAATTTTATAAGACCACATAAGTATATGTATTAGATATGCAGGGAAAAAGTTTTAAAAACTGGAAGGAAATACTAAAAATATATATATAAAAATATATCCAACATTGTCAGAGTCTGCAAATCCTGGGTATTTTCTAACACTGCTTGGTTACTTAAATCTTGCCTCCAGGAACTTAAATTTTGAATTGAAAGACAAAACTATTCTAGATGTTAGAATCTTCCCATGACCATAGATTGAGACTTAGTCTCCATTCAGAGACATACTACCCATTTTCTGACTTCAGCCATGGATCTGCTCAACCCCTAGAGGCTGAGAGTGGAGCTGTGTTCCTAACACCCTACTAGAGAAGTAGCAGTGTGTGAGTGTGTGTGTGTGTGTGTGTGTGTGTGTGTGTGTGTGTGTGTGAGTGTGTGTGACTGTGTGTGAGTGTGTGTGTGAGTGTGTGTGTGTGTGTGGTGTGTGTTGTGTGTGTGTGTGAGTGTGTGTGTGTGTGTATGAGTGTGTGATGTCTGTTGTGATGTTGACCAAGAGCTAGTGTGGGATAATTTCCCCATATCCCCTTTGCACCCATAAATGGAGAGGTCAGTCACCTATTGGAGTCAAAGGCTAGGTGGTACCTGGGTAGTTGTCTTGTACCACCATTCCTTCTCTGAAACAACAGTGCAAGGAAAGCAACATAGGGGAACACAGGAGAAGGTGTCATCTGAGGGGCTTCAGAGGACCTTTTGGTGGGTATTTGTTTGCCTGTTCTTATCTTTAACCCACAGTGAGAAAGCTCATGTCCATTGGCTGTGTTCCGATCCAGACTCATATTACTTTTTAGGACTTCTCTCATTGGATGGCAGATCTGTTTGTTTATGGAGCCTAGAAACAGCTCCTGGAATTATTCAGAATAAGTCTAATCTACCATCTACATTAACAGTCCTTCAAATGCTTGAAGCCAGCTCTCATGAATTTAATAACTGCTTTCCCTGTGGCTTTTTTTTTTTTAATTTCAAGAATAGAACACAGTAGACCATAAAAATGAGTGTTATCATTCTTCCCTTGGATTTTCTATGTAAATGTTGCTTAACATTTAAATGGTGCTGATTATAATTTGAGATATTAACAGATATGCCATTGTGTCCCTTCTGTTATTGTTTGTAAAGGAGGTTAAACACTATATTAACTTCTGAGTAGTGATTTACTGTTGTTTTGTTAGAGAAAAATAAAAAAGAAGTAAAATAATATAATTTGATATTGCCTTCGAGACTTTTCTGTTTATGAAGCTCTTTATTTCCCACTCAATTTTTTTTCTTAAAGAGCATAGATGTATGTAAATACAGCACTGCACAAATTCAGAGTTGTTCTTTTCTCCTGGCTTATACTGTTGTGTAATATTGCTCTGTAACCATTAAGCAGCTGCTATCCCTCAAAGACGGGCACATTTCCTTTGGTACATGAAGTGAGTTTACTCTGAGTCTCTCCACATTACGTGAAGATATCTGGCCTTTGCATTAGTCATTGAGATTCACAGTTGACTGTGTAACATGTAAAGCTGTGTCTCTTTATGTCTCCATGGTAAGGAGGCTACAGCAGGTTTTCTGGCCTCAGCAGTACCATAGTGTTTTGCTGAATCTCTGGCTCTATATTGCAGGGTTCTGGTCCCACTATGAGAAAGATCCTTCCCAATTATTTGCCCATGTATTTTTCTTCTGTCTAATTTAGCAAGCACTATTTGTTGTCCAAGAGCTGTGCCATCTACTCTTTTCTGTGTCTTTCTAAGGTAACTCATGTCCACTGCACAGGTTGTGCTGTGTGCAAAGACGCAGGCAGTGCCACTACAAAACCCTTCTACCCATCACCTGCTTCCCATCCATCAGCTTATTGTCAGTGGGCATTATTACTGCTGTTTGGCAATGTTCCTTCACTTGGATCTCTCTATGAGCTATGCAGGAGCAGAGCTCAGTGGGTCTTATGGGGTTACATTTTAAGAATCACGTTCTGATACATTTCTATTATTTTTCATAGTTTAGGTAAAGACAAATCTCTCATTTTTCCTTGCAGATTTCAATTTCTTATCACTATAGAATTATCATTGTTTTGTGTTTGCCTATTTTCATGCATAAAATTAGTCTTGAGGTAGTGCACCCCTCCCTTGTGATTAGGCTCAGAGTGTCCCCATACCACCTGTCTCACTCCCTGTCATTTAGAAGCATGTGGAGCCTTAGTTACTCGTGGTTATGATGAAATAAGCTTAAGATGATAACTATATTTTGAGGTATTGCATGTTACATGTGATATACTTCATGTAAATTTTATTGTAAAACACGTATTCATTGATTTTAAATTATTCGCATGTGTTCATATATGAATACATGCACACAGCATGCATATGCACACATACACTTACCCCTATCAAAGTTAGAGGACAATTGGGAGAGTTTGTTCTCTCATTCCACTCTGTGGGCCCTACGGTTAAGACTCAGATTGTCAGGCTTGGGGACAAGTGACTTTATCTACTGAGCCATCTAACTGGTCCTCTTTCATAAATTTATATGGCAAGCATTTTTATGTTCCTACTTGAATTCTTTGGTCATTAATTTATAGTATATACTCAGAGTTACACATTAAAACACACCAGCACCAGGACTATAATCTGATCCTAATTGTTACTTTTCCTATTATACTCAGAGTCCAGACTTTTGACATTGTAACATGTCATTTCAAATGCATTGGGCCACATTCGTAGCTATTTTGGGAGCCATGTGCTACAGAATAGACATGCCTGGAGCAAACAAGTTCCAGGGGGTGGTGGGGCCAGTGCAATTACCAGTCAGGTTTATGCCAGCTATAGCTATCTTGTTATAAGATTACTAAGATGTTAATTTTTGACCTTGGTTTTAAAAGCTGAAATTTAAAATGTGGTACTGTGTTCATTTAGTAGTCACTCTATATATAGGCAATGAGTCAGTTGCTGAGGGAGATACGGTGAAAAACAAAACCTAGTCACTCCCCTAAATAAAGGAACTGATAATCCACCAACGAATTTAATACTTGAAAATAAATATGTTGGAAAATCTGAATGGTGTAGAGTGTAAAATTAGGACTAAATAGGTGTGATGTAAGCACAGAGGATAGGGAGAGTCAAAGGAAATAGGGTGGGGGGGGAAGTTTGTCAGAATGTGTCGTCATTCATTAGGACATTGAGGACTGAAGGCGCCACGTACAGAGAGAGGCCCTCCAGGAAGGAGCTGCAGAACAGAATAATACAGTGTATGGGCTTCATAGATGCTAAGTAACTGATGAGTGTCTGCTTGACAAATATGTTACTGTTTATAAAAATAAATTTTAATAAGGTAGTCTTTAAACAAAGTAGCAAGACCTACGGGGGGCCTGGAACATTAAAGCATCTCTGACCCCATCTAGGCAAATGGAATCAATTTTCCATTTTTGCATTTATGACTTTTAACACCTTATAGAGTACTGGATGCAGAGACATTTCTTAGTAATCTCTGAAACAAATTTCACCTAGTGAAGAACGAATTGCTCAAGCAGTTTCCTAAAATAGGAGTGCACCAGCTAGGGACATTTTGTTATTCTCATAGAAATGCATTACTTTTTCCAGAGTAGTGACTACATTTGAGACATGGCCTTTATCATCAAACGAGATGTTGTACTTGCTCTGGGCTCTCTCTAAAGGGTGAACAGGCTGAGTATAAAGCCAGACTCCCACATGTGTGGCTCCTCACCTCACCCACCGGTGCCTCTGCCATGAATCCCTCTTAGGCATTCTGGGTGGTGGCTGAATTTTCTATGTAAAAATTTACAACTTACACGATTTGAGGCTGTTTGTGCACAGTTCAGTGTTGAGGTGTTGGCTCTGCTGGATCTTAATGTAGAGCTCACATCTAAGTAGTGGTCAGAACTGTTTTGGGACTGGGTCTTGCTTTGTCCAACACAGAGTCTTCTGCTTTTGCCTCCAATGTGCTGGGATTATTGGCTTATCCCACCCTGCTTGCTTCTAGCATGAATTTAATGTTTTACCTTGCCTTGCACTGATAATAACTCTGTGTGGCAGTTGATTTTTCTATCTCTCACATGTAGACAAGGACGAAAGTAAAGTGTACCCACATGGCCGACGTCCCTTAGCTGGCAAACGGTGGCTAGGACTTGCCTCCCAGAGCATTGACTTTGGTGGGTCTGTGTGGCTCACCACCCATGTGTCAGCTCCCAGTACAGAATCTGACCCTTGGCCAGTGATGAAGTTGTGTGTGAAATCCAATCTAGTCATGGGTTCTGAGACTCTGGGTGTTTGCTCCGGAAGTATTTTCTCTGTGAGCATTTCAGACTTTCATGCTTTCCATGATTACATTCAAGATAAAAATAATTTTAAAACTTCTGGACACTGCGAGACAAGCTACCAAACAGGCTAGGATTTCCTCAAGACCCTGAGCTGTAGACTATGACAACTGTGGACCCTGTGTTTATATGCGACCCTAAAGGCTAGGAATCACTGTCATTTGCTGAATCAACATCTGGTTCTTGAAGACGAAAAGGTGGGGAGGGATTTCCAGTGGGAGGAAGAGTAAGGAAAACATTAAAAGTGGGCCAAAGAAACTGGCGCTTTCACAGATTGAGGTTGGAGCATAAGGGGATTCACTGTGTCCCAGGCTTTGATTTTCTGTGAAGTGACCCTGGAACAAGGCTGACAATTCTAGTAGCAAGAGCTCCCTTTTCTTTGGTCAGGGAAGGATTTGTGAAAGAAGGGTGGTTTTGAGAGATCTTTGAAGCATTTCCAACAGGGTGCTAATTGCGGTTGTGGTTTTCCTTTTTCTTTCTACCTCCCCCGCCCTGGTTTAGACGGTACACTGTGGCCTTCCAGGTGCTGCAGAGTGAGATGCATTCAGAGTGTGTCCCAACCTTCCTTCTCCATACAACTGCCCTGGCAAATACGATCCTACCTTAGGAAGTTAATGAGAAATCCCATGGGTTATTTACGCCATTTTTACTTCTTCCCTTTGAAAAACAGACTCAGTCTATATTCAAGCTCCACCCTTACTGTCTTTAAAATAAGCGCCCTTGGCTTTTGTGCTGGCCTCAAAATGAACAAATTCTACATTGTAACTGGCACTTTTACTCCCTACTTATGCTGACATTTTCCCTTTGGTGTTTGTTTTTAGGATACCTCGAGGACAGTTTCGTAAAATCCGGAGTCTTCAATGTATCAGAGCTTGTGAGGGTATCCAGAAGTAAGTAAATTGTTTTCTTACTACATAAGTACACAGAATGATTAAAATCTTGTAAATTTTGAATCTTAGATATAATGTGAAAGGTGACCACACAGAAGTGTTTGAATTTAAAATTCAATATTTAAAAAAACATCAAATTTCCTAATTAAATAAGTGAATATATTATTTAATTTTGTAAAACATTTTCATTCAACTCACCAAAGCTTTCTGTTGTATAGCACCAATGGGCCTTTCTTATTGGTCATCATATCAGTATCCATTCAGCTCAGGTCTCTCTGTGACCATAGATGGGCATTTATATCAAAGGAAGTGTGATTAATTAAACGTACTCTGTGTTGTTATGATAACCCACATAAGTTTCCTGTAGATAAGTGCTTTTTCAGTTATAACATTTTGGTGTGGGGGGGGGTTGTAGATACACAGGATATACACTCTCACATGTACTGTGTGAAGGGATGCAGAAATTAACTTTGCAGATTGTACTTGGATATAGATAGAATGCATTGTTATCCCAAACAATGTCCAATTGTCTACATCAGTTACCTCACCTGAGGTGCCATTCTTGGTCAGCTGGGTTGGGTTTTTCTAGGTTAAACTCACCTGGCTGGCCACTTAAGTTAAGGAGAGGCTTCACTGGTTAACCAGCTCTTGTTGCTAGTATATACATCTAAGGTGCCAGTGTTAGTGCACTGGTGATGTGGAAGGAGATGGCCTCTTCCTTCCCAGACTCATCTCTGATTTAGATTGTTCATGTATTTTGAGCCATAGTTCTCAGTAACTCAGATTTCTCAATTTCCCAGAACAAAAACAAAACAAAAAGCCAGTTTAGTAGAGATTGACACATGCACACCTGAGACCGTTTGTACATTGTCTCTTCTACCAGAATTCAGAGGAGAAAATGGTGTTGGTAGGTTCATCTACTTGAGAGCAGACTCGGGGATGGCAGTTAAATATGTATATCCCAACAGCTCTGGGGTATGTATGTATTTTGCAAGAGGTTCCTGATGGACTAATGCATTATCCAAGGCCACGTGTGCTTTTCCAGAAACCTCCCCATCCCCCCGCCCCCCCACCCCCTCCCACCAGGAAGGGGGTATTGAAGTTGTTCCTTAGGAGAAAGGCTGAACTGTGAAGCTACAGAGCTTAGGAAACCATATTTTTTCCAATTAGACCATTTTGAAAGCTCCACAATGGATTTTGTATCTTGTTCTGAGAAGGCCAGTAGTGCCATCCTTCAGAAATGATTCACAAATAGCACATTATAGATACCACTATGCTGAGTACTGTCAAGTGGGAACCCCTTTGGAACCTTCAAGAGCCCAGAAAGATATCTTGAAAAATTGAAATTTCAAACATAAAATGTAAACTAAAAGTACCTTCTCATAACATTTCAGAAACAAGGTAAATTTTAACATGTTTCATTCATTTATTCTTAATTTATACTGTCATTTCTTAGAGGTTTTTAAGTTATGTGTCATAACAAACATTACTGATTTGTAATTAGTACATTAATTATCCATATTCATTCCTTAGTTAATTTATTCAGCAAACATTTACTTTCTCCTCCATATGTAAATAGATGCCTCTGAGATGCTTACAAGTCCTATTCTCCTAAGCGTTTTAATATATTCACACTACAATCTTGTTTACACAGTTGAACTTCATTGTTTATGAAATAGGAGGTTTGTTAAGCTTCTACCCAAGCCTTATGCTGTGTGTTACAGGTGCTGGCTTCTTGATTCATGACCTGCCTCTGGTTCCATCCTCTAGCATTTACTGTCATGTGACCTACTATTGTACATGTTGACTTTAGCTAATTAAGCCATTCAGTTTAAGGATAGTGATAACTTTGCTGAATGATATTTTCTCCAATGTACAAGTTAGTCAAGGACAGCTTCTGGCTTCTAAGAGCCTTTGGAAGCCAAGGTTCTTGGGTTTATGGCTTCTAGGGAGGGCATTAGCACTTCCAATGTCCTTTTGCAGACTTTGGCTTTCTTGGAGGTCTGTCTGGAAGAGGTGCTAAAAGATATGCTTGTATCGGCTGTGGGCTCTCCTGCAGGCTTAGTAGCAGGGAGATCTGGCATGCTTACTCCTCTCAAATGCTCCAGTGCCACTCAGCAAGTTGCACGCTGTTTGAAGTTTTTGGTCATGTTTGTTACTAATTTACTTTCTTTTCAATAACCTTCCATTTACTCTTGGAATCCGTTTTTTCAGTGTTTAGACTGGGCCTCACCATGTATCCCTGACTAGTGTGGACTCACTCTGTAGACCAGGTTGTCCTTGAACTTATAGAGAGATACCTGCATTTGGTCCCTGGAATCAAAGACGTGCACCACCATGCCTAACCCTGAAGGTTTTTGTTTAGTTTTGTTTTTTAAATGACCATTTTACTGCATACTGTACCCAGCATGCTTATGACCACACAAACTGCAGTGACTATTAAGCTATCTATATCCAATAGAAAGAAACTTGCCTAAGTGTTGTACAGTCTTAATGTCTTTACAAAATGTTTCCAAAAAGATACAACTTGTAACATTCTAGTCATTTTTATCCATGCATTGTCAGATAATTCAGATTTCTGAAGTAGCCACAACAAAGAGTATGTTTAGTAGCAAGTGATACACACAAACACAGAAACTTCAGGTAACTCGTGTCTTCTGACAGATTACTGGATTACATAAGAGTGTGACCAGAAGACTAGAGACACAGCTCATAAGCGCAGGCTCCACAGGAGGGAGTTACTCCAGTCTAAAGTGGAGGATACAGCTCTATTGTAGGAGGCTGGCAGATTGTTCACATTCCCTGAGACAATCAACTACCTACTTCTAGCACATTCCCTGCTTCCCATGTCACATAGACCAAATAAATTTTAAGGCATGTGGCTACTGTGAGGTAAGAAATTCCACATTTGTAAACCTCTGGCATACTTCAGGCTACAATGAACATCATCTAAATAATTCAAATACCCTTTACATTCAGCATAAGAACATTTTCTGTATAGAGAAGGTTTAAGTGCATCAAACAGCTTAAACAGAGCAATTACCCACTTAGCAGAAGGCAGGGTCTCCAGCAGTTTAGAGCCGAGACCCCTCCTGTATGATTAGACTGCTGTGTTTTAATAGAGAGAGATCTTCTCTGTGTAGTCCTTGCTTAGTTCTCAGCAGTAAAACACGTGCCTCTTTACCGGACTTTCATAAGAACATTTAAAGACAATCTTGGCCCGACAGATATTAAAATCCAATCAAATTGATAAACATATACTTTAATGTTATTAAAAGCTCTGGGTAAGGGAAAATTCTGGAAACTTAGTGAACCTTTGGAGTCCTACATTCATCTGAGGGCAGTTAGGAGAGGTTGTGGCAAAGCAGATTGTTTGTTGAAGTGGATTTCAAGGGCTTGAGAAATCTGTCACCAAGTCCCCACACACAGTACATTCTCCATAGAGCTACTGGAGGTTTGCCCCCTTGACACCGGCTGCCTAGTTCTTCACTTTGTGTGTTGTCTTCATCCTTGACTTTACTCCTGTAGTCACAGCAGTTTGGGGAAAAAAATCTTCCTTGCTTCTTCTCCAAAGTCCACTATTAGGTATGGCTCTTTCATAGGTTTTGTTTTTGACTATTCAAGTCACTACTGTCCTTTCTTCCTGCAAAACCTACAGAATTCCTATTTGTTATGCTACTCACTGGGGCAGTTTTGCTGCTATCTACATTGCTGGGGTATTTTTATGTTTGTACAAGTGTTTCTTACTCTCTACGTAGTGCACTGTATGTTTATTGAAGGCGATTGAAGGCAGATGTAGCTGAGAATATTTTGTATTCAGTGCAGTGCCTGCTTGTACTGGGCACAGGCAATAGTCTTCATTCTTTCCTTCTTTTTTCTTTTTTTCACATATATATTTGTGTGTGTGTGTGTGTGTGTGTGTGTGTGTGTGTGTGTGTGTGTGTGTGTGTACGCGCGCACGTGTGAGTGCATGTACATGCACGAACACTCAAGCAGAGGTCATCGGCCAACATGGGATCTGCTATCATTCTTCATTTTAAGTTTTGAGGTCGTAACTGTCTGTCATTTTGAGGTAGTAACTGTCTGTCATTGGTCAGGGAGCCCCTGAGGTCATCCTTTCCATTCCCTGCAGCATGGGAATTACAGGTACATGCTGCCACACTTCTGTTTACATGGATGCTGAGGTTATAGACTCAGATCTTCTTGCTTCCACAGTAAGGATTTTATCCACTAAAATGTCTTCTCAGCCCCCAAGCAATAGCTTTTTAAAGAATAAATTCCCATCAATCAGGTTCATTTGTTTTTGTCTGCTTTTAGCACATTTAAAAAAAAAACTGTTAGGTTTTACCAACTACTCCCTTCCAACAGAGGAAGATTATAAACAGAGAAGGAGCTCATCTGAGTAACACTCTGTGCAGTAGGCACTACTCCTATTTCTTTTATTCCCAGATAACCCTATTGCTGGGTTTCTATCTTATTGTCTGGAAACTGAGGCACATCTGGTATAAGTGTCAGAAGGTTTGGACTGAAAGTCTTTTTGTCCTTATATACCATACATGTAGTGGCGGTACAATAAACATTCACTTATAAACCCTTTCTAAATGTAGATTTGCAAAACACTTTGCATTTTATTTCATTTTCATAAGCTTTACTCATTCCTGCCCTAATTGTAGATGTACTTAAATCAGATTATACACATTGTGGTTTTATGTTTGCTTATTTTGAGACATGTTGTCACTATGTACATCAGACTGGCCTCAGTCTTGCTACATAGTCCAGTATTGACTTCTCTATTCTCCTGCCCCAGTCTCCCTAGTGGTGGAATTTCAGGTTTATGACACCAGAAATTGCTAACTGTCATGATTTTCAGTTCATTCTAATGCTGTAGTTCAGTGAAAGCTTCTCATTTGGTGTACATCAGACTGGCCTCAGTCTTGCTACATAGTCCAGTATTGACTTCTCTATTCTCCTGCCCCAGTCTCCCTAGTGCTGGAATTTCAGGTTTATGACACCAGAAATTGCTAACTGTCATGATTTTCAGTTCATTCTAATGCTGTAGTTCAGTGAAAGCTTCTCATTTGGTTCTAAGTAATAGGGATCATTTGTTCATCTCTGCCTGCATCTACAACCCAGGGAGTGACAAATACAGTGATTTTAATAGAAGAGAGTGAATGAAGAAGAGTGGGTGGCGTGAGGAGGGGAAGTGGTACCCTAGAATCTAGTGTGAGTGTCTGGAATGCCCAAACTTGACTTGAGGATTTGGGGTCTTACCTGCAGCATAAAAGGGATATCGCATCTGCAGGTAAAAGGAAGCTCTTTCCCAGAGCCATGAAAAGAATTAGTGGTTTTATGTCTGAATGGAGATAATCAGGAATAGCACTCATAACATTTCTTTAATTTTTTTTTTTATTCCTTAGCACCCATAACCCAGGGAACTGGAGTCAACTTTCCAATTGGAGAAATCCCCAGCCAGCCATACTATCATGACATGAATTCTGGTGTGAACCTGCAGAGGTCGCTGTCTTCTCCACCTAGCAGGTAATGACAGTGATGCTGCCTATGCTTTCACCCTTTACGCAGACAGACAGATGAGTAAACAGGAAGTAATATTCTACCGATAATTCAGACTTGAATTTTTGTTAGAATCACTTATGTTGATAGCCTCATATTGAATATAATCACTGTTCAAAGCGCCTTTAACGTTTTGAGGGGGCATGGGGAATGAACAATGAAACTCTATTAATGAGATTTTTGTCTCATGGCATGAAATATAATTCTGCAGATTAATCTTTTGGCAACTTCAGAAGTGGTACTGGGATTTAGAAAGATGGCTCAGTAGGTAAGAGCATCTTAACTTGTTGCTCTTAAAGAGGACCTGGGTTCCATTCCTAGCACCCATATGATGGTGCACAATCATATGGAAACTGCAGTTCTAGGGAATACACCATTTTCTGACTTCCATGGACACCAGACATGCACATGGTACACAGACAGGCAAAACATTTATACACATAAATAAATAAACCTTAAAAACATGTAGGTAGTATTGCTACAGTGACTCCTCTTTGACAGCCAATGTACCCTGATGACCTTCACTGTAATACCACATCTGCACTTGAGATAATGAAAGACAAAATCATGCCCCCCCCCCGCCTTATAATTAAAGCTTGATTCCAGTGTTCAATTACTTGAGGTTCTCTGAGTAAAACAGTTAGTGGTCCTGGTATCAACAGAAGCCCAGGCTGCTCTGACACTGGCTTAGGCAGCCTGTGCTGGGGGTGATGGAGAATAAGTTTCCCTGGGTTATCCCCAGAGAATGAGTCCTCTGCTCACATGTTTCTTTTCTCTCCTGTCCTTGTCACTTCCACTCAAGATAAGTGTTATAGATGTGTTTTTTTCCCATTTTGAGTCATGTCTCTCTCAAATGAAGACCTATCTCATTTCTAGAGCATTCAATGTATCCACAGACTAGCATAGGAATGTATATGAATCCCAAAAAAGCATGCATTATGTTAATTTTTAAAAATAAAAGGCAATCTGGGCAAGTACTTTTTTTTAAGGCTCTTTTCTGTAACGAATAGTTGTGGGAACATCCATATTTATGTTTATAAAGTAAAGCTGATTTTACAACATTTATGGCCCAACTGTATTTTCATGTAATTAGATTGTATATCAAGATAATTGGGTTTATTATCACTGAAAATATCTCTGATATGTTGAAGCCTTAAGAGTGCTTTAGTTTTTCTAAATTTAAAATGTGAATTAGGATATTTAAATTTCCTCCATTGGATCTGTATGTTGTCAGCACAGGTCTTTCCTCATGGCCAACCTTTGTCCTTCAAAATAAGCAGAGTGTAAAGATATTTCTCTGTTGCTTCTTCTTGTGGACATTTTTTTTGGGGGGGTATACTGCTGCTGACTCATAGTGGAAGAGAATTACATTAAAGGGAGATTTTTTTTTTAATGTGTAAGTGTGGATACTTTTGGTGGAAACCAAAGAAATAATATCATTTCTGCTCAGCTTTAGCATGGGGAGAAATTGTCCTACTCAATCATGTCAGTACTCCAGGGATCATCACAGTGTATATCCAAATACATTTGATGTGCACAGGCTTCAAGGGTTTAGGCAGGTAGCTAAATTTGGCTGGGAGACCTTCCTCCTGGGGTGGCCCCTTCTGTTCACTTGTCCTGGAAAAAGTCACTGAATTTCTCCAGATTTGTCTGCCTGTTGGTTTGCATGCAGTTTTTGAGATAATCTACAGTTTCAAACTGTGGTGACATTATATTGGTTAACAGTGAATAAAGCTAATTCGGGTGGTATTTTGTGGTTGCCGCACAAGAACATAGGTACACGTAAGAGCCCTTTTAAATAAAAGACATAGTACTCATTTCAGAGTTGATCATTAGATATGTACTGGAGCATTGGTTGGAGCATACTAAAGAAGAGTTTGCAAAAGTATCCATGTCATAAAATAGTTTTTAATCTTTGCAGTAGATCCCTACTTTTCTTTGTAATAAACTTAAGTCATGTTTTTCCATTGAAAATATTTTCTAAAACCATATAATATGATTTGGCAGTAATCATTTTTTCATGGTTGATCTTATGCATAAAGGACCAGTAGTCCAATTTCTTTAAGGAAAAGTTAAAGGACATGGAGTACTTACAACTAGTAAAGTTCTGGCAACAGTCTTCATGTTAGTAATTACAAGGTCAACACTAATAATTAATATTTAATAAGTATCTTCAAACTGTAAGCCAATTAAGCTGACAGCTTTATGGTTATTAGCTGACTTCATCTTCTCCACCAAACCCTTTAACTAGGTTTTATTATTTCCACCTTATAGATGATTAGCTGAACTTAGAACAGGCGAGGAACCTGCCATTGGATCTAGTAAATGACTTGGTCAAGATGTGGGATTTCTGAAGCTGTTTCACTGTCTTGTCCCCCAATTAACAGCAAACCATTGCATTGTCTGTGGCAAATGCTGTGGACTAAATAGTATTATTATAAAAAAAAAAGTAAGATGAATCAGTGTATCTTTACAAAATTTTAATGTTAGCAGAGAGGACATATTGAATGTTCACTTGTAATGACTAAAAAAAAATCTGGAAAAGTAAATATTCCAAACATTTTTTTTGTTAGCTAGAGATAGGGGTAGATGGTATATGTAAAGGATTGGTAGTTTATAGTACTGGAAATGTTCACTATCACTTTAACTTGGATTTATGGAAGTCATTTTTTTTTTCAATCAAGACATTATTTTTGGTGAATGCTACACATCTTTCCAGAAATACTATTAATGTCATCATTATTATATTTTAACAGCAAAAGACCCAAAACTATATCCATAGATGAAAATATGGAGCCAAGTCCTACAGGAGATTTTTATCCCTCTCCAAATTCACCAGCTGCTGGAAGTCGAACATGGCATGAAAGAGATCAAGGTGGGTAAGAAGATGCCTTTAAAGGACATCAGAGTGTGTAGCATAGCTGATTTCGTGTGGCACTTAGTCACCATTTCCTAAGGTGCCAATATAGACCACACTTGAGATAATTTCAATAAAATTATTTCTAAGATAATTTTTTGAGAGTGATCAAATGTTACCAAAGCTACAGAAATCCTGTTTTTTTTTTATACCATATTTTCAGACAAAATAGTATTTCTGAGCCCATGATTATATATGCAACTGTCTTGGGTCCATCTACACTGGATGGTAGAATGACAACAGAGTGGCAAGTTCAGATTCAATGAGTTTCCATTATCTCTCTATGAGCATGTAGGGAGGAGCAAAGTAGGCAGTTGGCAGGTGCGAGATACTGAGAACTCTCACAGGAAGCTGTAGTTCCTTCTGGAAGTAGGTAGAGCACAGATAACAGACAAAAGTAAGGCACTACATCTAAGTTAATCTAATTGCTTCCAAGGTAATGACTCAGTTCTAGGACAGTTGAGGAGAAGAATAATTTTACATATGTCTGATTTAGCTTTCCAAGATCTGACTTGGTCTTTATTCTTGAAGTGTATTGGATTTCCTGTTGTTTTTTTTTAACACATATTCATGCCTTTGTGCATAATATGGAGATATTAAAGATGAGGCAATAAATAAATCAGCTAGTTACAAATTGTGTTAGTCTGAATGTGTGTGCAAATAGGCTTTTATAGTAATACCATAAAATATATTTGTAACTTTCTTTTAAATGAAATTCTGTATGTTTAAATATATGAAAGTGGTGTGTACTTTGCTGATGGTTTTTAGCCTAGGACTTAGGTGTCTGTGGGCTTGGGGAGCTGAATGTAGAGACAGCTGACCCTGGGGCATAGCATTTATAGCCAATGTCACTATCTTACTAGGATTTCCTTCTTGCTAGCCAGAATTTCTTTTTGAGTAACCTAGGATTTGTAGAAGGATGAGGCCTTCAAGGAGAACCAGGTACCTAGTGCCTATAGAGACCAGAGAGGACATCAGATCCTCTGGAACACCAGTTACAGATAGTATGAGCTGCTATATGGGTGTAAGTGCTCTTTGCTGATGACCTATTGCCAGCCCCACATTGCAGAATTTAACTAGTAAAGATGTAGGAAACAGGCATAGTTACATGGAAAGAGCCAAAGCAAGGCCAGGCACTGAGGGGAGGAAGCAATGTCAGAATGGCCATTTGTGCTATGAGCTTGGTTCTGGTGATGGGAAAGAGAGTAGGGTGTGAAAGGTTCCTTTTACAAAAGGATTGGGAAATCAGCTGGAGAGTTTGGGCTTTGAGACTCTGTCCCAATCCATTCTTCAGGCAGTAGGCACAGTTTATCTGAAAGCAATGTTTCAGTCTTCTGCTTCTTCTCCATCAGTAACTCCCCAGGGCTCTCAAGAGAAAATCAGCTGTCATTCATTTGACCATGGGCCCACACTCTGCTTTTTATTCCTACTGGCATCTGGGCCTACTGCTTTGTTTGGAGTTTGGAATGCGATGCCCAAGAACTTAGAGGCCATGCCTTCTGAAGTGGTCTCTCATAGCTCTTCATCTGGCAAATCTGTTGATATCCTTAGCAGCGCATGATCCACTGAGGAGTTTCAGTCTAAATTTGCCTTTTCTGCTTTTGTGTCTTGGCAGCTAGTATTGCTCAATCACTGCATTCATAATGTATAATTCTGTATTTATTTATTGGAGGAATTGTTTAGATTATCTATACCATGAAGGCAACTGTTTTGACCATGGCTGTCATTATCACCAAAGGCAACACTGATGCATACATAGTAGGGCCATAGTAAATATTGATCAGGTAAATGAGTCACTGATAGGCATCCAGTCTCATTAGTGAAGGCAAAAAATAACAGAGCTAATCCACAGATCTTTATGCTTTATTCCTTGTTTTACTGACATTGTCACTTCATTCTAAACAAAGCTGTATTTTCTCTTGTCAGAAAATTATCCTGGGACAGATCCTAATGGTAGTAATAAAATAACAACACTGAACACTTATGGATGAGTGTGTTGTTCAAGTGTAGGTGTTCTTTATTATAGAGTGTCACTCTGAAAGAGCTGATTTCCCTTCCAGCTATTCAGCAAATCCAATCTCACAACGTATTATAAAACATTTTTGAAAAGTAGAAGGGAAACTGTCATTCTTTCTCATTGTAGAATCATTGCATTGTCTTGATGATTTTCTATTGTCAAGAAGACTAAAACTATCAGAGAAGGCTGTGAAAGCAAATTATAGTAAGAGTAATGGGGAATGTTCCATTCTCATGTGTTGCTTTAAAACACCTGTCACTTGAACTTTGAAGACTCTGAGCTTTTGTAATGTGCACAATAAGCCATTGTGGGAAGAAGGCTTCAACTACAGTGAAAAACCTGAGGACAGGGCAGGACCGTCTTCACAGACTTGCTAAGCCCAAGGCGGTGCTTTTGTCCTTAGAAAGAAATCCAGTTTCTAAATTTGCAAAATTAAATGCCCCACGATTTTTCTTGTTCATCTTCATAACGTTCTTTAGGCATCTTGTCTGCTATGAAGGAGTTGTCTAAGGCACCCCTTAGTGAACACCATTTGCAATGCAGTATTGTGCTAGCATCTCACAGTCATTGTTCACATATTGTGGTACTCAATAGTACTCACTGGTTGTTCATCACAGGATGCTGTTTTTAATTGGCAGAAATGCTTACATTTATTGTTATTCCCTGGATATCTGCCTTAATGATTATTAACTGTCTGTTAAAATTTCTTCTGGCCAGCCTTGTCAAAGCTGAATTTTGAAATACTAGAATGAAAAATGATGAAATTATGGACATTATTTTATGTTTTCTATTCCAAGGCAAAAAATAGAGGCTGTAATGTGACCAAGTTATTATTCCTATTTTATTTTTAAAAGACTTCAAACAAAACATTAATACCAACTCTAGCTTTCATGTGTTGATGTATACCTGTTTAGTTTTTAGTAATATGTAATAATATGTTATAAAACATTTTTGTTTTTGCATGTCGAAGACATAGTTGTTTGTTGCCTTTTCTTTCCAAAGCACATTTTCCAATCATAAAAGATTAGTTTTTAACTTTGCAAAGGTAGACAAGACTATTTTAAAACTGAATATTATTTATATGTTTGAGAGAGGAGGATGTAACTTGCTTAAACATCTTCTTAGGCATAGTGATAGAAATTAGATTTGTCAGTATTGATTCGAATGAAGAAGTAAGAGATAGTGGTCACAAGGAACAGAGAGTAACAACTGTGTTCCTTTCCTAAGGTCTGGCTAGAACATTGCCTTTGCTTATTCTCTCCTCCGAACCCGTAGGTCTGAAACTTGGAACTGCTTCATTTTTCTTTTACTTTTTCTTTTTCTTTTTTCTTTCTTTTTTTTTTTTGTCGGGGGAGCATATTGCACAAGGACTGATTCTACTGTTCAAACACTCTACTCCTGAGCTACAAACTCATAGCTAAGTATTTCCTTGGGATGTGCTTTTCATCATTAAGATCTTAGTGATTAAGTTCATAAAACATGACTATGATTCCAATATTTATCCACAAAATGGTCTCCTGATAATTTGACTGCATTTAATTTTACCTCTCTTAGGCTATTGAGAAGCTTGCTTCTTAGTTGACTCCTCTTGGAAGCACTAGAAAGATCCTTTGTAACTTCTAACACAAGATGAAAATTTATGCATGTCATGGTGTTTTTCTCTGGTTCGGGTTACTTTCATGAGATCAAACCTGGTTGTATGCTAATGTCCACTAATTAAGCAAACTGATAGATAACTTACAACATTGTTTAAAATTTTTGAGTGGAAAATTTAACGGCTTCACAATCTGATAAATAGTAAGGCAACTTGTGACTTCTCATGCAGTAAAATTTTATTTATTTCTGTGTATTTAGGACTGAGATATGTGGCACATTTAATATTTATCAAATTCCTATCATAGGATAAGACTTTTTTATAGGAATTGGGCACACAGATATGATTAAGAAATTTGCTGCTAAATAGAAAAATAATTGTTATTTATGAAAATGGCTTAATCAAAAATAAGTAAGTAAAGCAGGCTACAAAAGATTGTCTTTATGCTTTGGGTCTAAATTACTCTTGAAGTGCCATAAGGTATAAATCTTTACACAAAATCAGTAAGGTGGCATTTTAGAATAACTGACACTACCTATATACTGATCCATAATTAGAATTATTTACAAAATCAAACTGATCTCTTAAACCTACATAGACATCACATTCTGATTGCAGCAAGTTCTAGAAAATACAATTACTAATTTTTTAAAAAAAATATTCGGCAGCAGACCGTGTAGCTCAGTGGTGGATAGAGTACTTGCTGAACAAACACGAGGCCCTGGGCTCGGTTCCCAGCACCACACAATGTATATATATTAGGTCGTGTAAATAAGCCTCTCCAGTAAGTCTCTCTGAAGTTTGAGTATATGTGTAAGTTCCTGCCATTAACTTGGCAAGTATTTTCCTCAGTGAAGTCCCCTGGGCTCTGACCTTCAGTTTGTGCATTCTAGAGCTCTCTGAGGAGATAGTGTTTGCTTTCAATACATGAACTCGAGCAAAGGACCTGCAGGAAGAGTATGAGCCAGAGACCAAGATGCAAGGGCTTTATCCCGAACTCAGTCAGGAAATAGGGTTACATGGAGTAAGGTAGCATATGAGAACCAGATTCCAAACCAGGACTGTTCAATGTGAGTCAAGGAGTGTTCACCAATGCTCCAGATATGAGTGGTCAGCTAAGTCTGGAAAGTTCTGTTTTAATTTAAGTTTTTTTTTCTCAGTGAATGAGTATGTAGAATACTTAATATACTGTTGTGCGATGTTACTCTCCAGGAGACTGCTGACTCGATTAGACTGGCGTGCTTATGATGTGTGTGAATTCAGAGGCCTCCCTCCCTCCTGCACAATGGGAGGAGCTAGAGGGAACATTAAGTCCAGAAAGTGCCAGAGCCCAAACTCCTGTTTGATGAGGGCTGGAATCTCAAGGTTCCTGTGAGCTGTGGGAGCCGAGTGAACCCACAGCTTTCATGCTTGGCTGGGTAGCTGTTCTCTGAGAGTCATTAACGTTAAAAGCAGTCCTGGAGAAGGCAGGGAGTGACCTGGCAGGCGAAACTTTCCAGCTGCCTTTGGGGACCCATTGACCACCAATTCTGTTCTTAGAGTCGCCATCACAGGAATCAAATGGCAAATCTTCAAATACTGTTTTTTGTTTTTGTTTTTAATGTAAAAATAAAAACAGAGGTAAAAATTCTTTGGTGGGATAAACGTGTATAGGAGTTGGTTTGAATTTAATGTATAAACCCAGGTCTAAATCTTTCCTTTTCTGCTTCTTACAAAAAGTGTCAGAAGTCAGGATCTGTAGCTGAGCCTGCCACTCTCTCCCATCCCCCCCCCCAAAAAAAAACCCTGTAGTATCAGAAAGCCAGTCTCAGAGACCCCTCCATGTGTGGATTATTCCCTTCAGTTACACTGCTGAGGTTTAAAAAAAAATCACATGACCATCTTCAAAACAGAAAGGAGAATAGTAAATTGTTCCTGAAGGCTCTCGTTAGAATTCCTCTTGTTGCCTGCTAATTAACAGATATCTGTCTGCCTTTCATGTGTTTGAATGGAGAACAGCATGTTGGGTGGGGCATGCTTGTGTGCACATTGCAAGGCCAGCACTGGTTAATATGGAAAAGTTGAGCCCTGGTTTCATAGTTTTATGCTCTGGAAACTTAATGATTTAAAAATACCAATTTTGCAGGAAAACCTAATACATAATTAGTTCCAAATAATAGCAGCTTTCTGTTTGATAACTCAGTGAAACAGATTAAAATTGGCAAGTAGGAGCCCTGAAGACACCGAGTCCCGAAATGCCTCGCATAATCAAACTTTTTGCTTTAAATCCTTTTACACGTTGATTTACAGTTCAAGCATATTTTGGAGAAGTTCAGGAAGTCAGAGTTGCTAGACTATTGATAGCCCACACAGCTAGAACTTGATTTTCTAGACAGATCACTCGAGCTCACGGCCTTTCAGAGAGAAGGGGCCCTGGCCAGTTCCCCTCACAGGTCTCCTCAGGAAAACAGTTTTCCTGGATGGCTTCACCATAGATCCTGTTAGCCACTGAAGAACAAAAGGAAGAGAAGAGAAACAAATCCGTGCATTTTCAGGGTTCTTTAAGATTCTTAAAACACAATTTTGTTACGTAAAATATGTAAATACATGTATATAAAACCAACTCATTAATGCTAGGATTAAATATTTTTTGACTAAACATGTTACAAGTATGAGTGGTTTCCATGAAGAAATGTGGAAAAAACTGGTGTGAAACAGGTGACTGGGTAAAATTTTTAAGAGATTTTGGCTATTAAAAATATATAAAGAGAAATATGAAGTTCATCTTCATGGACCATTACCCTATGTAAATTGTTAATACTCTGCCAATCTTGCGTTTTCTATCTTCCAGCAATTAACAAATACTTTAAGCAAATTATGCCATGTGGTTATACATACATTCTAAGAGTTGCATACAGGTTTTTAAAACACATGGTGCCATTTCAGTTTAGCAAACACAGCTCCTTAGTAATAAACTAATACACACTCTGAGGTTAAGATCCCATAATACCTTGAAGGCTCTCTTTTTGAATAAAAATTCCAACATTGCCACTAAGCTTTATTTATACTTTCAAATCTCTGCTTACCCTTTACCAGATACCGGCTTTCTTTCCTTCTATAGCTAATTAAAGAAACTATGTAATTCAAAGGATATATAAATGAGAAAGGCATGGTTTTGTTTTTATTTGGGACTATCATTTATTAAGTTCTTGATACTTGTCAGATGCCAAGTTTACAATAGCTTTAAAGCCCCTTTGAAAATCTCACTTCTGGTCTGGGGAGATGGCTCATGATGTAAAGGCAGATGCCACCAAGCCAGAAGGCCTGAATCAATCCCCAGGTCCTATGTAGTAGAAGTACAGAACTAACTCCTTCAAGTTGTCCTCTGACTTCTCTAAGCTTGCATAAAATTCCCACTGGTAATTATTGGCGTTTTTCCCCACCTGTAAAAAACAAACAGCAAACAACAAAACAAAAACTCAGATATGAAGGTTTCTTTGTATCCAGTGTTTCAGATTTTGCATTAGTTATATGCAGAGACTTTAGCAGTCTCAGGAGTCTTTATTTGAAAATCCAAAACACTTCTAGAAATGCTTCATGATGTCATAGTGGAAAATTCCACACCTGACTTCATGTTTTGGGTTGCAGTCTAAACACATACACACACTCAGAATATTGTATAAAGCTGCCTTCAGGGTATGTGTATAAAGTGTATATGCATAAATGAATTCGTGTTTAGACTTGCAATGCATTCTAAGACGTTTCAGTATGTATGTGCCAATATCCCAAACTCTGAAATCACAATCTTCTGGCCCCAAGCATCTCACAGAAAGAACACTTGACCTGCCTTTGAGTTTTCAAGCTTTCATTAGTGAGTGTGGATCTTTTTGAAAAATCCCCAGGTCTTTTATTTCTTAAGTTAGCTTTTAGATGTTTACTTTAAATGCTCTCATTGAATAACATAGTAATTGGATTGTTTATGTGCTTGGAGGCGGTGAATGTTTTGCCTTATACTTCAGGAATGCCCAAATCTCACCAATACATGTCCTGTCCTGTTCCATTCTGGTACAACCAATTGATAGAGACTGAGTTATTACATAGAACCTTGTTATGGGATCAGTGTCTCCTACTTTGAAAACAAATGACTCAGCCAGACGGTAACATTTATTTTCTCTAAGTGACTGGGGGCCTAGCAATAGGAGACCATTATCCTGTGACAATATTCTGTTTCATTGACATTATCTCAAAAATGTAATTGGTCCATTACTAAATAGAGGTTTTGTTACTGATCAATTTCACGTGATTTCTAAAACCATTAGGATAATAAATATACCATTCGAGTAATTTCATTGACAGAACATTTTTTCTTCATTTACATTAATCGGAGGAAAAAATATAGATTTAAACACTACAATTTATGCTAGCTTTGACTACTTTTCCACTATCAGAAACAGAATTTATGTGCAGTGATCTTATTTGCATTGAGCACCGAACAGATGACTTTAAAATTCTTGTATTTTTTTCTACTTGCTAAACCATATCAAATCATAATTGTTCCCAAGAAATTAGTTTGCTCTCTCAGATTTTATTTGAAGTAAGGTCCTGGTTGTTTCTAGGACTTGGAGGCTTTCCTGTAAACCTACTAAAGTAGCACATCACTTCCATTGCCCTAACTTACCAGTATGGAAGACAACAGTGTCCATAGTTACAGGATCCTTGTGGGTCTTGCAGCATAAGTGTTTCTAAATGCGTGGCTATTTCCCAAATGTCCACCTCCAAAAAGTCATCTGTAATCTTGTTAAATTAGAACACTTCCAGTATCTTTCTGACTTTTACAGTTAAGGTTACAGTATTGATTTTATTTTATAGTCTATGGCACTCAGATGCTTAACACTAAGGAGACCCCATAGCAAGATCTCTCCCCAGAGACTACTGAATAGGAGCCATTTATTTACCTATGCTGATGTTTAAAAAGGGAAGAGAACATGTTCCATGTCCTGTGTGATTGGTGTTTTTTCCCCTTTCAAATTACATTTAGTGATACTACTCAAGATTCTTTATAACTGCCAGTTAAAATGAAATCGCCAACAGATAAAAGCAGTTTGTAATGTTAAAAAAAAGGAATTTCATTTATCTGGTATTCATTCTTGTAGCACTGTTCTTTATTATTCAAAAACTTGTTTTTAAGATGTCTCAGGAAGGTATTTTTTGAGTTTCAAAGCAATTTAGACATTAGCTTTGCATTGGATATAGGTGTGAGCCTAAATACCTTTTAAAAGAGACATGGTAAAGTACAGGCTTGTAGTGACATGCTACTCCACTGTGCTTGGGTTAAAAATATACAAGAGTCTTCAACCATCACAAACGGTTTCAAGTTGCTGAAGAATACAGTAAGCACTGTACTCAAGTGTGATTAGGTCTGAATAGCTCAATACTTAAGAACAGGAATTCCTTTATTCAGCACAGACATTATCATGCTTTTCCCTTAAGAAAAACTGATTTCATTGAAAATAAAAAAGATTGAAAACTCAAATTTAAGTTGACATCATAACTTCTTGATGCAGCCTGCCATTCTTCTGGTTACTTAGAGGATGTGAGGTAGAGAGATACATGTGCATAGATACTCGATGCTTAGTGAGCATGGCAGAGTCTTCGCATCATCCGGCATCATCATTAAACTACTGGAGTGGGATTAAGTCCATATGTCTTGTCATAGCATCCGGAGCATTTTATTAACTTGAGTGTATAGGAAGTCCTTACCCACATTTACCATACAAGTGTGAAATCTTATATCTCCAAGAGTCCTTAGAGTCATATTCATATATTCTCTTTTCTGTGCTTTCAGGGACAATGTTTTGTTTTCAACTTGATTTCTAGTGTCCTATTTAGCACCCCATCTTAGATCTTTGAAAAATAAGGTATTTCCTTCTCATATTATGATGTTGGATACACAAGAAGATCCATTGTTGTCAACTCAATATTGGGAATTAATAACAGGCTTTGGAGCTACAAATATATTTCTAATATGTTGGTAAAATATTATTCTAGACTTTTTATAATATATTCTATTTAAACAAAATATGTCTAGTGAAAGTAATAGCCTTTTATAGGAAATTTGGGACAGTAATCTATAAAATACAAATAAGGAATATAATTGCCTCTAATTGTATCACAGAGGTAAAACCTGGATTGAGTCTTACTAATATTTGACCAGTGTGAGCTGAGCTGAGTTTCTAGGTAGTTTTAAGTGCATTATCTACATGTTTCAGCTACAGTCACAGTTTTGCACTGTTGGGCCTATATGAGATGTGATTTTTTAAGTTTTTTTTTTAACTTTTCATTTGTAGTATATTGGCAGCCTACCCTGTCATTCAGTTTCCATTTTAAGATGTCTGTGACTATGTTGTTCTTTGGATATATATATATATATATATATATATATATATATATATATATATATATATTTGTTGTTGTTGTGGCTTTTTTCTTTTTTTCTGGAGAGGGTTGACTCTAGGATGACCTTGAACTCCTAATTCTTCTAACTCACTAACCTACTAAGTGATAGGGTTAGCAGTGTGCACCACTATACCCAGCTGATACCAAATTTTTGAGTTCCTGCTTGCTGATAAATTTGTAGATGATTTTCAAGTTCTCACTACTAATTAATAAGAACCAAAACCACTGTATGTAAATCCTCCTAGTTCTTTTGGGGTCATTCATCTCTGCTTGTTTTCACTCTTTGTGCCTTAACAAACTATAGCTTCATAGCAAGCTACCAAGTAGAAGCTCAGTGAAGTATAGATACATCTTATTATAAAACAGACATTTTACTGTAAAATACTGGATTTAGTTTTATGTCCACTCTAAGCCTCTTTGGCAGATATTGACAGAGAGTCCAGCAAGGTCTTGATCAATATCTGTGTATACTGCCAGTTCATAACTAGCTTATCTTCCCCATCATGGGACAAATACTGAAGATGTAGCACAGGACTCTTAGCAAGTTTGAAGTATGTCCACTAAAATCTATTCATGAAATAGTTTCCCTAGGGTTTTGACTCTACGAGCACACCTCTCTGATTGTCACTTGTATGTCCTTTAATCTACCAGGGCTTACAGCACTTCTTCCCATGCACTGGACTGGCTCCATTTTATTCAGAAAGAAATGGAGAAATTGAAAAAGCATGTGGGTTTGTGCCTAGCTTTTAAGTAAAGACATAGCCCATGCGTGTTCTCTTTCCCCGACTCTCTCCCTCTCCCTAGCCTTCATTCCCCTCTCCTACATTTTCTTCTCTCTCTCTTCTTCCCAACCCCTTTTTCATCCTTCAGGGCAAGCTTTCTGCTGGCAGTATTTGAACAGTAGTTAAACCTTGTGAGAGAAAATATCTGTTAGTCTCCACAAAGAAACCAGTAGGAATAAATACATCTTAGCTCTGGACTGGAATCTGAAATAATAATCAGGCGAATCCAACCTCACATTGCTGGCTGCAAGATTTTACAAAAGGTTTATAGCACTGTAAATACCAGGTAAACCATTCTCTCCTCAACGTTATCTTCCCTAAGGCAAAATCACAGGAGGAGAAACTGTGGTCTCTCTCAGCATTTAGTTGGCAAAGCATGTTCCCTACCTTCACCTTTCCTCTGGGCACAGAGCCCAAGCCATTTCCTTGTCTTGAAGTTGACTGTGGATTTGTGGCCTGAAGTAAAAATACCAGATTCCAGTTCCAGAGATCATCCCACACACTTGATTTGGAAGCCTCTCATTTATTATCTCATCTATTCTAAATAACATTATTATTTTATGCACATAGTTCATCTTTTTTATATTGTCTTTCAGCTTCCACTCAACATTTTAATGGAAAGCAGAAGTGCTCCATTTTAGCTTATAGCTCATCCTTCACTTTTAGTGTTGGACCTTACTTGGCAGTTCCAGTGAAATAATGGATTGTTGATCACATTTTCCTTCCTCCAAAACTGTGTTTGGTCTCTGAAGAGATTTTCAGTGTCCACCATAGTTTGTGTAAATCTATAAGTTTGTTTTTAATGTATAAAACCTTATGAAAGTCGAAAAGAAAAAAGAACTCCGAGTGACTATCAGCACAGTAAGATGTTACTGTAATATAATCTCCTCAAACTCCAGTCAGTATACTGTCTTCGAGTTAAATATTCCCACGTATGAGATGTGTTTCTCTGGTCGGCAGCATACCAGAGGGTCAAAGTTCACAGAAGTTTCCCAGCTGTTTTTGCACTGTATCTCGATTTTCCTCTGGAAAAAAAAATAGTGTGTGTATGTGGTGTGGGGGAAGATGGAAGAAATACTTTAAAATGTTCAACAGCTTAGTAAGGTAAAAACAAAGATGATTTAAACCATGATTATAGCTTTTTAAGCACAAAGTAAAAATACATTAGCATTCAATACTAGCAAATGAGAAGACAGCCAATGTTGACTTATATGTATAAAGTTCACTTAATCTTGTTTTTGAGTCTAACAGCTAAGCAAGAAGATAGCTGAGAATATGTAAAATAGTCAAACTTTTAAAATATCTCAATGCAACTGCTTCTTTGTTAATTATATAGTTATATATGTTTTCCTAAGCCGTAGAACTGGCTCGGCCATTACTACGTTATAATTTAGTGTCATAGTAAGCTAAAAATAACAACTTCCAGAAAGTTAGGGACTCTTATGTGCTTTTACATAATTTGAAACAGTCACAAATCCAGTGTGTTATAGGGCAGAAGAATAGAAATTTTCTTAGAAAAGAAAATGGTTTGTTTTCTAGGTAGGCTATAGAAATGTGGTTAGTAAACAATGTACTTGACCATTTTGGAGAAGCCAACATATTGCTTCAGAACACTTGAAAGAAGGGCAGGTGTCCCCGGCAGGCAGGTGTTAAAGGTGGCTGTTCAAGCTTGCCCTAGATCACTAGCTGACTTTAGTGAAGCTCTGCTAACAGGTGGCTAAGTGATTGGAGTGCCATGTGACATTTATCCCGGGAGCAACGTAAATGACAGGCTGCTACAGACCGAGGAAGGGGGTCTTTGCTTTGATGAAGAAATTGCCAAAACTCATGTCTCATTAGTGTTTCCTAAGGTTCTCTGGATGTGAACAACAGTTTAATTAAGGGCTGACGTAAACACATTTCTGCACACTTTCCCCGCAGCATTTTATCACATTAGAATCGATCAAAATTGTTGCCTTGGGCTGACTTGAACAGATATACATCTGGAACGCCATTTGTGCAAGCTGCCAACGCCGACGACTGTCGAGCAGAGTACATAACGCTGCACTTGACTGCAGCTCTCTCCTTTTGTAGCAGAAATTACCTTGTTGGGAGATGAGTTGATCTAACTCCTTATTTGCTTATGCTTTTATCTCTTTGAAGTGATGCTGTGAAACGAATGACACATCGGGGCTTAGGACATATACATGCTACAGTGCCAAAAATTCAGAGTATAGCTAGTAAAAATTATAACTCGGTTTGCAAAATGCTTGCTTAAAGATAGGCTTAAGTCACCGTGAACTTTTATCAGTAGTTTATTCATTTTTTTTGGGGGGGAGTTATTTTAACTTTATTATTCACTATATAATTAGTTCTAAAGCCAGGGCTAATGTCCAATTATGAATCAGCACAGGTGTAGAAGCAAGTAGTACCTTCAACACCAACAACTCTTCTTGAAGACTTGGCCTCACTGTTCTTTTGCCACAAAGAAGAATCCTTGGTATAGTCCAATCTTACCATGGTTGTAATTAGTTGATGAATTTTTGTCTTTCACATCTGCCCCTTTGGCTGGATTGTGAACCTCACCAGCACCAGGTTGGCAGGTCTCGCTCAGCACCTTGAACTTAGCGTGCAGTCCAAACCCCCTCATTCTTTTTGGATGCTCCGTGGATGGCTTTGATGTCTCCCTTTGGTTTCCATTCAATTACCCTTTTGTTGTTATTAAATCATTTTCCATTATAAGCCCCATTCTCTCTTATTGACAATGGATTTTTCTTTCACACAGTATATTCTTATTATGGTTAACAGAATGTGCATTTGAAGTTAACCATTTAGGGTTAATTTTGCTCATTGTACTACAAGTTAACATCCCATCACTCGGGTTATTTCACATGTAAGAGATCTGAAAATGTGCTACCCAGACACAGTACCTGCTTTAACTTGTCCAACTTTTCTTTGAATCCTGTATTTTTTGTACACTCATTTCGTTCCCAAGTAGTATGACCTTCCATCCTCTATATCATGTATGTATGTATGTATGTATGTATGTATATATGTATGGTGGAACACATGAAAAAGTAATATAAGATTTAAGTTTAAGATTGCTAATGAAATCTATATCTCAAATTTTCTTCCATTTATTTACTTATTGTAAATAAGTAAATGTGTTGTGTTGTATACACACATGCTTGTGTGTATATGTGCAAACCTTAGTCTGCACATATGGTCAGAGGAAAACCTACAGAGGCCAGTTCTCTCCAACTGTGAGAGTTCTGGGGATCAGATTCAGATCACCAAGGTTGGTACATTTGCCTGTGCCTGCTGAGACTTACTGCTGGCTGTAGACTTCAAAAGTTTCCTAGTAGAATTAGGGTTTGCCTAAGCATGTTCAGCTAGACAAAGTGTGGTGTAAGTAAAATTTAACAAGTGGAGAAAATGGTGTACATTAGTAGATAGAAGGGTGGAAGCACATTCCTTCAAGTACACCGCTAAAATTCTTGATTCAGATAGGGACAAGTGGAAAGGTCTGATGGAAAACTTGCTTGTGTATGTGTGGGATCCCAACCCTTTTGAGTTTGAGCCAGAAGGATTCTGAGCCTGGATTACATAACAAGATCCTGTCTATACGAAGCAATTAAATAAATGAAAAAATATATAAACTGGAAAATCATAGAAAGATGGTCAAATTTTGGGACAGTTTTCCAATGTCAAATGATTTCATTTATAAATGATATCCTAATTGATAAAACTAACATCTTATATTAACATTAAGGACTTTCTGGCTTTTACTGTTTTCTCACCAGTAGTAAGCTATTCCTGTTCTCTTCTTCCAGAAGAAGTCCCAGCTACTTTTGTCTTACTGTCTTTCTTTCTCTTCGTGGCCTTATCTTATGTATTATTCAACTTACCCTTTATTATGTATGTATTATCATTCAACTTATTATATATTTATTACATTGCCCAGCTTTGTTATTCAACTAATTTTCAATTTAATCTTTTTATGTATTATTCTTCCTTCTTGAGGAACAGTAGGTTGCAAAAAGCACAGCATTTGTTTTTCTTGACAAAAAGGCCACCAGAAGCCATCTTGTCCATATTTTCAGTTCCTAAGCATTTTTTAAAATAGTATATGAGTGCATTAAAAATAGCAATGATGTCATTCTTAGGTTGGAAGTCTATCAGACTACAGACTTTCAAAATAAAATTAAAATAAAAACAATACAAGTTTGATTCGTGGTTAAAATGTAATGTCTAGAAACTCAGCCCTGAGTTCCCTGCATAATTGCCTTTTTATTTCCCCTCAGTCCATAGAGTTGTGTTTTCCTTTGAGAGGAATTCACTTTTGTGTCTCTGAGTGCTTAGCATAGTGCCCTTTTCATGCCACATAGCAGTATTTCTTTATTGATTAATGGTCCTAGAATTAATTTCACTTAATGGAAGGACAAAGAAATGAAGCTACATTCTCCTACTCTCCTTCTCTTTCTATAGTCAACCCTTCTGCTTTGCCACGTTTCATGCTCTCATTCTTGTTTTTATTCTGAGTTATTTTGTTGTTAAATAGGAGATAGCTTGTAGTCCTTGTCACCGTGTGGGCATCCTGCATCGCACTGTTTCTGCTGTATCTCCACTGTAATCCTGTGTCCTGAATATGGAAATACTGCTATTATTAGATGCATGTCTAAAAGAGCACCCCCCCACACACACACCCTGAAGTAGACATCTAGCCACAGCTCACAAAAGCTAATGGTATTATTTTGACTGAGAAAATTTTTAATTATGTAAGTTAAAAGTGACAAAAAACACTCATAACCTTGGACATTTACACAAATAATGCTTGACTTTTCCTTTAGGGAAAGAGGCTCCAGAGTTTGGCTGTGAGCATTCTGATGGCTGTGGTAGTTTTTGCTTGTTTTTTTGTTTGTTTGTTGTTTATTTATTTATTTATTTATTTATTTATTTATTTAAATTAGAAACATGTTTTACATGTCAGTCCCAGTCCCCGCACCCTCCAGTCCTCCCCTGTGCCTCCAGCAACCCCTATCAGCACTCTTGTTCTTTGGAAGTGATGGCAGCAAGATGACTGTGCTCTCCTTGAGTGCACAGTAAGTGTCACCCTTCTCCACGATGTATGTGACACTTTACTGCCCATTCTGAGAAGATTAGAAGACTGTTTAAGTAGCTTCAGTTTATTTTTAATTTACCAGTAGGCAGAAGTAAATGTAAAAGTAAATATTAAGTTGCCATCTTTTTCAAAACCATGGATCATTAAAAGTTTGAAGCAGGGGCTGAAGTGATGGCTCAGCGCATACTTGTGCTTGCAGAGGACCCGGATTCTGTTCCCAGTACTAACATGGTGCTTGCCACCATCTGTAACTCTAGTTTCTGGGATCCAGTGCCCTCTCCTGACCTGCACAATCCACTAGAATACACATGTCACATACATACATACATACATACATACATACATACATACATACATACATGCAGGCAAAATGCTCATACACATTAAACGAGTCAATCACTGAAAAAAGTTTAAGACATTTTGAAATGAAAACACTGCAATGTCTATCATAAGGAGTGAAGTGGAGGCTCCTCTTCTAACAACAGATTTATGTCAGCTTCCACCAGGGAAGACCCAATACTAAATAATTCCATTTAACGTCATATATTTCTTGATGAAGCTTGGTACTATCTTTGATACTTTGAAGATGAACAGCCAAAATGAGCTTCCTTTTCCTATTTCATTTTTTTAAACCTTGTGTTTAAATTCTGCCCTCCACCCCTTTGTGGTAGCCTTAATTATTGTGACTTCACGAACACCTTTTTTTTTCTTTTTCTCTTCTTGAGAACTATGTAAGAAACTGAAATCTAATAGATTAGTGGCTACCCATTTGTTAGAAGTGTGGCTTCTGCCTTCTGCTGTCTACTGTGTTCAGTAGCACATCCATTCCTTAAGTGCCAGCACACATCAATTTTATCGGATGCCTTTAGCAGAACTCAGTTTTTCAAATGGTACCAAGCAAATGGCAACTGGTCTCTCACATCAATAACACTGGAAGGCCTTTTTCTTATTTCAGAACATTGTGAATAAAAATGCAGATTATATTTTTTAATGTTTGTGCTAAAGTTTTAGTGATTTTCTTCGAACAGGTAGAGTCTTTTTCTTCTAAATATGCACACAGAAAAATTAGAGGTGAAATTACATAACAATAAATTTGCTTCAAAATTAATGCAGAAGTGTGGGTAAAGAGTCTGAGTGGATAATGGCTGAAGTTGGCTGCTGGGCACAAGAAATCCATTATTATTCTGTCTACTGTGCACACATTTAAAATTTTTGATGATAAGATACAAATTTTATAGGTTGTGTTATTGTTAGAGCATTTTAATATAAATTTATAAGCCTCCATAAAAAATGAGCATCACTTGAGATGTTAAATCCTGAGTCATCTTCTTCACCAATCAGCGGTGCCTGCTGGATATTCTGGTCAGACGTGTTGCGTGATGAAATCTCATAGTGACCCAAGATACTGACCTTTCACAACAGCCATTAATTCACCTGCATTAATTCTGTCCACTTATCTGTTGCATTAGTCTGTCCCACTTTTATTTAAGTCTCTCACTGTCTGTATTTTGGTGGGGTTAAAATATTTCTGGAATAGATGGATAAAGCCAAGAATACTTCTTTCAAGGCATGGTTTACAGTATTTTATATTCTTTTTTTACTTCTTTATATTCCCTCACTAGATGTTTAGCTTTATAGAATCAGGGAGTAAATCTAGTTCACAGTTTTATCCCTACAACTGGTGTCATTTCTGGTATAAATTAGGCATCTAATCCATACTTGTGAGATGAATACATTAATGGTCAATCATGTATCTTTTTAATTGGGCCTCCATAGTTAGTCTATTGTAGATATCCCACCCTCCACTTAATTTCGAGGGTGTTTTCTATCTAAACTGTCTGTGGTCATATATTGCCCCTCTATAGCATTCAGACTTGAGTACTTCAAATCAAGACTTTGCTCATGTGTGTCTTCCTAATTGCTTATCTGCCTTCTTCATAGATCACATGAACTACTCAAGCATTTCATCTTGTCCCAGCACTTTTGAATATCTTTTTTGTAGACCTGTTATCTATCCTTATGTACATTTTGGAGATGGCACTACCTGAGGGCTGCTTTCCTTAACCTGCTCAGGCAGAGGAGAGCAGAGCTCTGCACACAGAGGCTGTCTCTGCTCTCCGCCCATGCCACATCCTCTTCACTGGTGACTACTCTTTTCACGGCATTTTCCTCTTAGGGACAGCCAGTGTCCCTAAGGCAAAGTTACTTTTTATTTATCTTAATATCCCTATTTACTGGAAATTAGAGGAACCTGATAAATATTTGTAGAATGAATATGTTAAGGGATGTATTTTTTTATCTGTTTTTGCTAAACCAGAAAGTAAGTTTTCCATAAGAGATGTTACATCAGGGATTGCTTTTCACCCACTAGCACCCAGTCATCCCCTAGTTTGTTTTCACGATGCATCTATCAACTCAAAAGATAGCCCCAGATTGTAGAAATCAAAGAAGTCAGTCAGTTCTGGGCTACCGAACCCCTTCAAGTCTATAGCCTGTGGATTTTCAGATCTTCTGGGTTTCTTTAATAACTTGGGTTAACCTCAGTGGAGAATATTTCTAAAAGATACTTTACTACACTAGAATGGCTGGGTCTTTGACCTCGTGTGTAGATTTTTTTTTCTTTCTTTCTTTTTTTTTTTTTTTTAAATGGGCGAAAGCAAAAGAATCCCAGAGTATTGGGAAACTAGATCTGTTATGTTGACATGAACCTCATTGCTTAAGAAGGCCAGGCAGCTTGAATATGTCCCTTTTTTTTTCTCCCTCTTTTTTTGCAGATATGTCTTCTCCAACTACAATGAAGAAGCCTGAGAAGCCACTATTTAGCTCTACATCTCCACAGGATTCTTCCCCAAGATTGAGCACTTTCCCCCAGCACCATCATCCCGGAATACCTGGAGTCGCACACAGTGGTGAGGAGTTTCAAGCTGAGAGGAGAGGCTCTTTTCTGCATGCAAACACTTAAGGGTGGAGGGGAAGTTTATCATCGTTGCCATGGTGACTATATCCTGTCCACCCAAAAGGGAGGGTTGCTAATGGACAAAATATTTTTTCTTACCAGTTTGTGAGAAAATGTTTAAGATTATATAATTTAACATACTTACATTTGAAAATTTAAAATTTTAATCACTAAAACTTTCAAAAATGGAGTATATATTTATCTTAACTTTAACCCCAAATTGGCCCTAGTTTTACGTGTGCTGCTAGAGAAAGATGGAAATTTAAAAACTATATACAATTAGTAATCAGTACTGAATACTGGGTACCTATTACTTAGAGCCTCTTAGAAAGTAGTGGTTTGATAGTTTTGTATATTACTATATTTATAATGATATTTTTACTGCCTTTAATTTGTAGCTAGTTGTTCCTTATCCTACTGTATCTAGTTTTTGTAACATGAGGTTTATTGTTGCTTTATTTAAAAATACATGATTTTAGTTGTTATCACTAATGAAATTATGAAACTGAGATAGGAGTATACAATTTAGAGAGTAGTATAAGAATTTTCATTTTCATTGTTTGATCTTCTGAGCTAAGTGGGAAAATATCAGTAACCATTTCATAGATGTTCCCTATTTGGCCACAATTAATTTCCAGATCATGGCATCTATATTATGATACCTGATTAAGAATTCATACTTCAAATAGTTTAGACAATTAAATAGCATTTTATATAATAAAACATGAAGCCACTATAATAAGTTTTACATTTTAGTTTTCTGTCAAATACTTAAATATCTAAAATACCAGTCATATGTACAATTAGTATATTTAAAAGTACCTACCTGTGATAGGAACCTTAGTCAAGGCAAAAGATTTTGTTCTTAAAGCACTTATAATACAGTAGGTGTCAGCGGATCCATCCCTGACCAAGTATATAATCTCAAAAAGACTGGGCACTTGGTGGAGGTGTCTATGCATGAAAGAAATAGATTTTGATCTAAGTTTTAAGGGTAGATTAGCCCAAAGAAGCAACCACAAGCCAGCAAGATGCCTGTTTCAGGAAAAGGCAACAATAGGTTCCAATATAGTATGTTCACAGCGGCAAGTAATTGCCATGTGACTGAGGACCCAAAAATTCTAGAATGGCCAATAATCTAGGAATTGGGCCTGACGCACAGGAGGAACCACACATATCTGTGAAATTTCTGGGACTCTATAATAGAGACAATAGGAAATCAATTACAGATATTTTAGCAAAGAAGTTACACAAATGCAATGGTATTTTTAGAAAATCATTGGCACAGGACTATAAAGGTAGTTCTGGAAGGATCTAGACTAGAGGAAGAAAGACAGTAAGAATTTGCAATAATGCAAGCAAAACATGAACATGTATGTTTTCTCTCAAAGTGAATGAAAACATTTTTGTTGTGTAATTGACTTTTCTATCCTTCTCAAAGGATCAGAATGTTTTTTGTTGATAAGGTAGTCATTTTTTTCTTTCATTTTAAAATATAAAATCCTATCTGCTTATTTTGAGCCTACTGCAGTTCCTGAACTAGCCAAAGATTTCAGTTCAAACTTGCATTATGCCGGTTCTACTGAAAAGAGATTTTTTTTCTTTTTTTTTTTCAAAATTGTTGGGATCAATGAGTACTCAAGCCCTGAGGCACAGATCGAGTCACCTGTATATCTCAAGGGTTTATGTACACATGTGAGCAAAATTCATAGTTAAACTGGGCTGAGATCAAGATCACTTAATCACGTATGACTTTGGGTGTAGTTCGTTAGTAGAAAGCACTTGTCTAGTGTGCTTGAGGTCCTGGCCTAGGGTTTAAAAAAGCAAAGCAAAACAAAAACCTTAGTCATTAAGTTAAAAAGATGCCCGATTTTCAATAAATATCTGCATTTCCTTAAGTTATGCTTCAAGTAAGTATACAACTTAGAGAAACACTTGCAGAACTTCTGTTGTAAAAAATGTACAGTTGTTCTCCAGTGTGTCTGATGGAAGGATTACTTGGGGAAAAGGTTTAAACCATGTATTCTATTGCCATGCTTCTGAAGGACCCGAGGACCAGACTCCTAGACTTGTTAAAGTAAATGTGTGGTTCTTCAGTATGCACTCCTCTATTTTTATATCCTAAGTGCTTTCTTTGAGAAAAGTAACAATGTCTCTTAGGGCTCCCTTCCTCTCCCCTCTCTCCTTTTCTCATAATTACAAAGTTGAAGATGATCATTACAGATAATCTTCATTTGTGGTCATGAAGAGAACTTAGTTGTCACATTGTTTCCCAAACACATGGACCATCATTTGTACTTTCATATGACTTGGATCAAAATATCAAAGCAATAGAGATTTAATATTTACTCCTATGTATTTGTTGTCTTAGTAATTCTATAATTATTACCAACAACTTTATAGAGAAAAAAGCTAAAATATTTTCTCCATGCTTAAGGTTTTAAAATTATTTTTTCCAAACTAAATATTATGATCATACTATTATAGAAAGCTACCATTGAACATTATCTTCAACACATATAGTACTTCCCTCTGTCAGTAAAACATATTGTAAAACATATGGGTAAATTTATATGTTTACCTATACAAAATCTTAAATTAACATTCTTGTGAGTTTTATTCCTGATCTTACCTTAACAATACCTTTGAGCTTCAGTATAGTAACGGCAGGAGTCAGAATAAAATTAGACATAGGATAAAGATCTTTTGATTTTGAAAGGAATCATCTTCATTGTGAGGAAGAGTCCAGTCCCATGTTCAAGAGTATTTACACAGTGAGCAGATCATTATTCATGACCTGACATTTTGGTCTGTTAATTGTTGGCTTTCATTTTAAACAACTGTCAACTGGATTGTTTAGGGAGATGATTTATTTGAAACTGAGTTGCATTTCTATTTTGAGTTGTAGTAGAAAATTTGTGGGGCTCTTTCTTTCTGATTAATGCTGTAGCCTGGTCTGGATTTAAGGAGACAAAGACTTGTAATTGAAGAGTATATCTTGAATGGAAAGGAACTTACTCAAAGAAATATTTTGTCTAGTTGTACTATAATCTGCATAAGAGGGCTTTTAAAATTTTTTTGTTGGGTCTGAAAGGAAAGATGGGTTTGTTGTGGAGGGTGGAGTTATGTCTATATGTCCATAGTGGTGCTAGCATTGGGAAAACAAAGTGAAAGGTGGTTTATTTAATTATGGAAATGAGTGAACAAACAGGCTTCATTTTTATAGCACTGGAAGTGAGTGCAGCAGGAAGGCAATCTTCTGACCAGCCAGTCTTTGTGTTTTGTTGTTTTTGTTTTTTTTTATTTTATGTGTTCTGCAGTCATCTCAACTCGAACTCCACCTCCACCCTCACCGTTGCCATTTCCAACGCAAGCTATCCTTCCTCCAGCCCCATCAAGCTACTTTTCTCATCCAACAATCAGATATCCTCCTCATCTGAATCCTCAGGATACTCTGAAGAACTATGTCCCTTCTTATGACCCATCCAGTCCTCAAACCAGCCAGGTAAAAACAAGAGAAAACACGTAAACATAGAGCCTGAGGGGCATGGGACAGGCCTAGTTCTAAGACACAAGGTTAGTCAGAAAGTATACCTGGAACATTAAGCTTTGCAATATGTCTTCAGAAAGTTTCTTGGTGACTCAATAAGGGTTTTTTATTTTTATTTAAAGGTGGCTGAATGACAGGTAGGAAGTATGTTGCCCCAAAGGGTTACATTTATGAAGATGTTTTGGGTTTAATGTTTTTGGATTTTCATTGATTAAAAGAAAGTTTATGCAGAATGTTCATTGCCAAGACAGCTCTGAGCTGGAGTTCACACCTCTGAAATACCTGGTTTGACATAGACACAAAGTGCTTATTTCAGGCAGGAGCAAGGTATGTGCTAAAATAAACACTCACAAAAGAACTTACAGCTGTATTTATAGGCCAGTTATTCAGCATTAAAGCCAGCATTGGTAATGTAAACATTTTCAGCAGCCTTCGATGATTCCTGAAGCTTCGCAGAGACATGATTTATATTTAATAATGAGTGGCATTTCTAGCTCTTTTTCTATCATCTATCTATGTATCTATCTACCTATCTATCTATCTGCCTGTCCATCTATCTATCTATCATCTATCTATCTATCTATCTATCTATCTATCTATCTATCTATCTATCATCTATCATTATTTATCTTAGTCTCTCTCAACATCATGCAGTGGTTTTAGGGATTTGTTATATAAATATAGTAACTCTTGTGCATTTCTCATTCTAGATGAATTTTTTTTTTTTTGGTGAGAGGTCACTGAATAGGAATTTCTCACAGTATTTTGCACTGCCAACTAGATAGTCTTTGTGTCAATAATGAGTCTAACAGTAGTTCTAGTATCCAAGTCTCTAATGTAATTTTGATCTTATGGCCTAGTATCAGACTTTGCTGTCTTATTTCAAAACTTCCTGTCCACTGCTAACAACTTTTAAGACTTTGGAGTAATTTATATAATGTTTATGATACCACTGTTAAGTTGTACTAAAATTAGAGTACATGAATATATATCAATTATAAAGTTTGGGTGGAGGGGCTTTTGTGTTAATTTGTTAAATGAAGGATGGTCTTTCCTGGTCGTTTTATTTTAAACATAATATATTTTACCTCTTGTGTGGTTTAGAAACTACCTTTGCTTTTAGTTTACTAACTACTGTATAAAACTAAATATTAGTATTTGGGAGTTGAACAACTATTTGTATTTAGAAAAAAAATGTCCATGTGATGTAATGATGAGACTAAAGACAATCAAGTAATGAGTAAGATCTTAGAATACCAGTTTAGAAATGAAATTTGCTCTCACAGTATGGATTCAAAAGTCTCTGTTCCATAGAGTATTTTGCTAGACTCATCTGGGAACCGTGCACACAAGGTCTGATTTTAATTTGTGTAGAATTTCCATGAATAACAAAGTCTAATTAAGACATCCATTAAAAGTCCTTAACGTTAATTCAGTGTGGAAAATCTTAGAGTTCTATTGGATTTTTTTTTTTTAAAAAAAAAACTGATGTCTTAATTAGGCACTGTTAAAGGGGAAATTATGCAAATTAAAATCAGGCCCTTAGTGTTACGCATTTCTTTAATTATTCAGTGCTTGTTTTACATATATTTCGATTTCTTTATAAGTTAAAAGTGCACATTAGGTGATAATATGCCTCTTTTGTCACAGTTTTTCTGTATGTTTTCAAAGTGAAAGTCCATCTTCTGGAGAAGCACCCTACTTTTGTCTCAGTTGAAAGCTCAAAGCAAAATCAAAATTTAAGAGTTTTATATACTGTAAGGAATGTAGTAAATAGGATAGTCCATTGCCAGTGCTGTTCATCTTCAGACAAGACGCCCTCTCTGTATCCACCAGCAGCTGGAAAGGTAGACGCTTTAGGACATAGCTTCCCTGTCTGAACTGGTGGAAAACTGGAATGAGACCTTCCTTTGGCCCTGGTGTTTTAGAAAAGTCTGCAAAGGACTTGCGTGCTCTCTTTGTCCCTTTTCCTACTTTTGAATGGGAGAACAGCTGTCCATTCGTAGTCCTTCAATTCCTGTAGACAAAGTGTGCACTGCACACACTTACCTTCTGTGGCGCCATTTCCTTGAGGCTCTTGCCATTTGGCTCCTGCTCCAGGTAGGTATGCACTGTTTTGGTGAACATTATGCAGAAACACTTTTGCATTTGACTGTACCACCAGCGCAAAAACTGAGAGCTTTCTTCTTTTCGAAACATACACAAAGGTGTCATTTACCATGTTCCCATAGCCAGAAGTTGATAATGACTATTTTAAGAAACAAACTACCATTGACTTAGAAAGAAAAATGTGTCTTTATGGTGGGTGAATGGTAAAAATGTATTTTGGGGGAGAACATTATATCTGCTTTGATGTTTAATTCCAAACTCAAAGCCAGTTAATTTGCATTTCAGAATAGGATTGTTGTTCTGCACCTTCCAGTGCTGGAGATGGGTATGAGTACTGGTCCCCAAGCCCTGCAGTCCTGGCTGCTGCGTCCCAGCCTCATCCAGCACCATGCTGATCTGGATTCTTAAGCAACTGAGATGCTTTCTCCTCCCCACAGCAATGTGGAGATTAATTCCATTACTGCTACACCATTTACAGCAAGACAATCCTTCTAGTCAGAGGAATATTTTGAATAAAATTGGTTTAAAGATGTAATTCTCCCATAGGTTTCTGTTAAGGAAAACTCCAGTTTATTTATTTTCCTGATGTAAAGTTAAATACTTAAAATTATCCATGATGAATAGGTAAAATATTTAAAGTCAATTTTAAAACTTAAAATAGAGGAAGTAGGCTCTCTGTAACCCACCCAAAGGCTCAATCCATGGCTCTAATTCAAAATGTTTAAGGGCTATTAGCTACTTTTCTTTAAAGAAAAATCCAGGTATAATTTATGTGTGAGTATTTAGGTACATATTGTTTCATTGATTGCTTTGGGAAGTTGGGAATAAATAGATCATTGGGAAGTTGGGAATACAAAGATCATACATTTGTGGAGAATACCTCCCAGAAAATTGTTAGGCAGACCATGCAGTGAAGAATTGTTTCATGAGTATAATCCAAAATAGCATTCTCTACCGGGCATAATATATTTCAGACTTTCGTTGGACAGTGTATCCTTAGGCTTTTGTGTCCTACCATAGTAACTATTTTTCTATTGAGTGGCCAAAACTCAAGTAATGACATCTTTTCTGAAAACTGGGCAGGGGGGTTTTCTTCATTAATTCTCATAAAAAACTATACACCTCTTCATGCACAGTGATGGAAGAGTGGCAAACAGCACTGTGCATTTTATGGTCCTTCTGTCCACTTCAGTGCATCATAGCCATTTTCTTTGGGGGTGTTTTTTTTCCTAAGCCTAACGTATGACTTCTGCAGTTTATGGCCCTGTGTGCACTGGGAATCTTAGGTGTGTTTGGTCTTATTCTATCTGCTTGTGTTAGAGAATCATTGAAAGTGGATCAGAAACCCCACAGTCTAAATTACCTGATATGTGTGTCTGCAATACCTGTTGTGTGAGAAAAAGCAAGGGTTTTGCATGCAGAAGAATGAATTGTCAACTGGAAATGAAGGAAACTGTATAGTGTCAGATATGTTTCCTATCCTTGACATTCTTGTGTCCCTTCGCCAGTGATACCATTGTTCAGTAGGAAAATATTGTACTGAGAGATAAACTGAGAATGAGGAACAGAATATAGGATTGCTGGGATCGTACTATCAGGTGTTCAGAAAGGAATTTCACGTTAGCTTTAGCTAGGCATCAGCTTCCCTCCACGTGAGTTTTCTGGCCACTGCAGGAGAGGATCAGGTGGACTGAACTTGTAGGGGTGCTGTAAAGAGGAAATCACCTGTGCAAATTGTATTATTGTTCAAAGCCTTCCTTTAAATACTGTTGCTGCTTCTTCTTACTACTAACCATTGACTGGCCCCCAGCTCGGACTTGAGGGCTGCATGCTAGCTCTCCACCCTGTGAAGAATACTACGTGCGTGTACTGAGTGGAGTGATTGGACAGGATGTCTGCCTTTTGGATTGCTTCACCCGGCATTCTGTTTTTGTTTTGTAGCCTAACAGCAGTGGTCAAGTAGTAGGGAAAGTGCCTGGCCATTTCACTCCTGTCTTGGCACCCTCTCCCCATCCCAGTGCAGTGCGACCTGTGACCCTGACCATGACAGATACTAAACCCATCACTACATCCACTGAAGGTGAGGCAGCTTCACCTACAGCAACCAGTAAGTATTTCTGTAGGAAATGAGAAATGTCCATCGAAGAAGGCACCATTGGATGTATGGATCCAAGGTGGAAAATACGGGGACTTTTCCTGCTACCTGAGCAGATGGAAATTTCTCATTTAAGTGGAGCTAGCAGGCATGTGTGTGGCCCAGATGTTACATGCTCCCTCTTATCAAATTTCTATTAGCACATCATTTTTGACAAGGGAGAAGTATGCTTTTTTGTTTTTTGGTTTTTTTTTTTTTGAGAAAGCGGCCACAATAAAAGTAATAATCCATGCCTGCTTGTTCAAGGTAGACATTGAAATTACACTGATAACACAACACAGTAGACAAAGGTTTTACATCACCAGAAGAGAGATTAGATAATTATTACTTATTGGAGCATTTCTAAAAATCAAACCCCTCCCCCAAGTGAATGGAATCAGTGCCCCTGCAAGATAATTACATGTTTACCTCACTGTAGGTTTTGTCATTGTGAGAGGCAGCCACACATTGTGCTGTGCAGGCAAAGACACTGGGAAGCATAGGCTTAGGTACATGTAAAGTACCTACACTTTCATTATATGCAACTTTTTCTTTAATCACTCAGTTGTTTTGGCTATCACATTACAATCAGACACTATGCTTGTTAGCATGGCTCTGCCATTATAAATGTCAGCTTTAGTTAGTATTCTATGTAGCACACATCAGTAAGCCAAATGATTCCTCCATTTAGAATTAGATAAGGAATACATTTTCAGTTGGCTTCACCTAAACTACCAGCTCTTAGAGAACACTGATGTGCACAGATGGGAAACTGATGAGGTTTCACCTGGGAGGCACTAGCTTGTTCCATCACCATGCTGCATTTTCTGATGGGTATTTTTTTTTCTTGCAGAGAGCAAGGAAATCCCTTGTTCTCTGGAAACTCCCTTGTGGAATTACACCATCAGAGACATCGTTGGTTCTCAGTCTCTCTTAGCCATTGGAATGACATTCTTTTTTTTTTTTTAATGATTTCTAAAAACATTGAAAGAAACTTTCTAAGAAAAGATGGACAATACCTTAGGGATGCAGTGAATACTCAGCATTTGTTTATCAGAATTCATGAGCCCTACAAACTAGTAACCCCAGATAGGCTTAGAATGTGCATCACTAACAGGCAATACTTAGTAATTAGCTCACTGGCAAATAGTTCTACCACAGTGAGCACTAACCTGGATGCAAAGATGGGTGAGACTCTTCTCGATGTTTTCTATGTACATCACAATCATGGAGACACTATGTGCATGCTTTTAAAGTGAGCATCATAGCATCTTTGATCCAAGACATAGTTTGAGTAAAATCATATGAATTATGATTTTAAAAGGTCAGTCAAAAGACTACCCAGGATAAATGATCAAAACCAAAGTTCCAGGAACTTCTAGTGCCTACTTTATGCTGACACCCATACATCAAATTTAGGAGAGGATCCAGTCCAGATAAGCACAGTCTGTTCACAGGTGTGCCTTCAGTCTGGTTGATAATGAATTGCTTGTATACTCATGCAGGGGTTGTTCAAAAAGAGATCTAGTAAAATTTGACTAGTAAAATTTCTAAAATATTCTAAGGGAATATCTAGCATATATAAAGGCAGCTTCACTAGCCCTCTCTCCACTTATACATAAAATAAATACACTGGGTAACACAACTGATAACGAGGAACTGGATGCTGAATTTATACATCAGTAAAGTTAAACAGAGACCAAGAAGGCCTCCCTTTAATGATTGGAAAACAAACAAAGAAACAAGCATCCCAGCCATGGTGCTTACACTGAGAGTAAGGCTCCTTTCTCTCTTTCCAGCCTGTGCATTGAAATTCTCAAGGCTTAGTGATGGGTGGGGAACACTGGTTGCTAATGGCCACCCTTGCCTTATTTAGCAGGAATTAGAACATAACTTGCGAGTGTCCTCAGTGTTTTTCAAACGTGACCTAAAAGTTTCCAAGTTTAAACGATTCATTTTTAAAGTGAACATAAAAAAATTGTTATATAGTTTTAAAAGCTAGCCTAGTTAAAGTCACTGTCTGAATTCCTAACTAATTATAATGGCTTTAAGCCTTTTCAGACCCTGTAGTGTAACATATGTTACAGACTCGGTTTTTCTGTTAGACCAGAGATGGAGAAGTAGGCTTGAGTCTTCATTTCCTTGTAAAAGGTAGAGTTAGAAATATTTCTCGGGGCAGTTCACTCCACCAGAAAAGCACATGTGCAAAAAGCAATTATAAAGTAGAACACATCAATGTGACGAGCAGTCACCTTCATCTACTCTACCTGGTATACACGTTTGCAGAAGGTACTGTCAGTATCACAAGCAATTGACAGTTGGTTTTAAACTAATGGAAAGTGAAGGGTTTTTTGTCTGTTGTTGTTTTCTTCCTTCCTTCCTTCCTTCCTTCCTTTCTTTCTTTTTGACAAAAATGTTTCTCCCAAGCTGGAGGACATTCCCCATATTAGATAAAAGATGGAGCTAAGTCATTCTATGTGATGTAATCCAACCGGGCTCCTCTTTTAGAAAAAGTGGTAGTGGATTTTTGATTTGGGGGAGGGGGTTACACATTTGAGTAAAACATTTTTTCAGCTCATCATCATCAAGTGTATCTGCTTAGCCCTGTCACTTTTTTTTATTGTCACTTCATCTATTTTCACATTTAGAATCACAGGCAGCCATTGTTGATTATCCCCTTAGATGTAGGTGAAAGGGGTATCTACCAGAAACGGCTTCAGTGCAGCTGAACCTCAGCATCTAGTCAGTACTGCAGCTACAGAACACAGTGAGGACAGCCACACCAAAGCATAGGCTGTGGTTCATTGCACACAGTTTTTTGTTTTTGTTTTTGTTTTTTAGGTGGGGGGAATAGTTAATTTGAGTTCAATGACCATTTCTTTTCTGTCATTTGCTATTCACTCCGACAAGAGAGAAGAGAAATGGAGACACCTTTTTGGTAGTAACTCCCACTTCTCTGGGTTCTTATACATGGACAGGGTGTTCATTCTGACAGTTCACAATTTTTATCTTTGTTTTTGTTCTTCCTTAATCAGCCTACACAGCCTCAGGCACATCTCAAGCCAATCGATATGTGGGACTAAACCCAAGAGACCCATCCTTCCTGCATCAGCAACAGGTGGGCACGTTTCACCCAGGTGGAATGGGGTAGCCACGCTTTGCTTCGGCGCTTTTCTCCATGTTGCCTCTCAGATCTGGATTCAGGATGGGGCTCACGGGGCTTCTGAGACCAAAATTGATCATTTTGTTTTCCAAATTTTTTTCTCATTTATCCTTTGCTTCTCACCTATCTGAAGTTTCTGAAACTGGCTCATAGCCTCTTCCGTCTTCATAGCACGTAGTGAGACCATCCACAGACACTGTTGTGTTCCAGCTAGACAGTATTGTCCTGTCTTACTGGATAGTGAGGACATACCAGCCAATGTGGCTTTCGGGCACTGACATGGAAAAGGAGTTTGAAAACTAGCTAGAGTCAGTACATAATTTGTGTTTGAAGCAATTTTGTTTTCTCCAGATGTTTCATTCCTCCTTTATATTTTTCTCCAGGAGAAGGATGCCTTCTAAGGCTGAACTCACAGGTGAAACATTATTCCTATTCTAGTACATTTAAATTGCTTCACTGATTTCAGATGCAACAAAACACTACATTTTTTTTTTTTGGAGGGGGAAGAATTCTGCCTTCTTACATCATTTATGTTTCAAGTAGCATTTTAAATTTCACATCTCATTAATGCTGTAAATTTAATGCAAATGAAGTGTTTACCCAAACTGTGAAAAACTACAGCCAGGATTGATGGTGGCTCATAAACAAATTAGCCACAGTCCACAGCATGCAACATACCAACATAGAAATCCCATGATTCTACTCATAGGGTCAAAGAAATACTTCTGAGCAGTTCAGAATTGAAATGTATTTTTTGAGGCATGTGTCTGCTGCTCTTAAGTTTGAATACAGAGCAGTTTGAAGTTAACAGTATGTAAAACATTACATAAGAAAAGTAGTTCACAGTACATAAGACGGAGCTGAGAATAAACACCAAGTTTTCTATGTGTTTATATGAGGTTTATGTGTGTACCAAGCATTCGAAGTTACTTGTGCCCACTGACTTAGTTGTAAATGGCTTCTGTAGCTTTGGCTTCCTGTTCTTCAGGCCTTCCCTTTCACAGGCCAAGGTGATAGACTGTGTATAGTAAAGGTCACCACATGCAGGGTTCAGAGAAAAACCATAAAGATGATAGCTCATTCAAGATACTTGACATTTTGCAAGGTTAAAATAGCAAAACAGAACACAAGAGAACTGACGAAGACATCTGTATATAGTTATGGAAATACCAAATAATAATTAGTGGCTTTGCCAGCCAATGGCTTCAACATAATTCTCTGGAATGTTGCCTTTTTTCACCTCTAAAATTGCTATAATATGAATGTGTTATAACTACTATGGTTCTATTTAACATATGTATGTATTTATTGTGTTTTTAAACATATGCAGGATTTATAAGTTTTGGAAACTTGCTTTTTTTAAAATCATTATACAATTTTTTTCAGAAATATTTTTGTCATGGGACTTGCCATTATTCTTTATGACACCTCTCTAATTTCTAGTTAATTTTTAATTGAAAAACCATGCCTCCATTATTTAACCTTTAACCCCAAACACATTTAGAGTATTAGGACCAATCCCATGCATTGAGAAGCAATTGTCCTCTTTCCTTGCACTAGCCCAGGGCAGCTTTAGTTTGTATCAATTAAGATTAATGTCAGGGTTTCCTGTAGTGACAATCACAAAAGTTCATTTATACCAAACCTACCTCTTTCTCAACATTGTCTAAAGATGTATCAAGAGCCTCAACACAATGAAAACATGAACCTCAACATGAGCAGGAATCTGGGCATCTTTTAATCTGAGGACTATATAGGACACTTTCTTGTAGTCTGACATCTGTTATTTAAGTGATCAGTGTTGAGTAAAGACCACTTACAATGTGAATATGCTTTCTGAGTTCAAATGTGGTTGCTATTTATGAATATATGGTATGTATTATTACTTGGAAGCAAAAAGCCATATACTCCACAGCTAAAGATTTTAAATACCGAGCAGATAGATAATTTATCTCTTATATAATGAAATTTTGATTTGAAGAAACTCGGTTTGCCAAATTTGTAATGAACTATGATTTTTGAGGCATGAAGAAAACAAAACAAATGTATGTCCTATGATGTAAGTGTATCACTTAAGTGAAGCACCAGTTAAAATCTATTATCTTTATCTTTTCAAATTAAGAACAGTACAGATGAAGCTGCACACTCGCAACACAAGAATGGAGAGAGAACAAAATAGTTTAAATGACTTCAGGAAAGGTTATTCTCCCTCCAGCAGAAATGAGATTGATTTACTGTGTCCTCTCATTACTTTACAGAGATTTAAAAGAGACCACTCTTCCAAGGGCAGCTCCTAAATGCATTTGGTTTAAAGCACTCAATGATGAATGCAAAGAAAAATCAAGGGGTACATGAAATAAAAGTGATCAATCATTTTATATTAGCTGGGAGAAATTCAAAATTAGAAAGGCAGTGGCTTTAGTCTGGAGGAGCTTTTTAAACATCCTCCATAACCTTTAATATATATGACCCCTTAAAAATAAATATTGTCACCAGGTACATTCTTCAGTTCATGTGGGTTGCTTTATAAAGATTTATCCTTTCAGCTTATGAAAAGTATTGATGTGCATTGTTGCTTGCTATTTTTGCCCTTAGAAAAGAACTTTAATATAGCTTACATAAATTAAGGTTAACAATAAATTTAAGATTATTGGATATTTTTGACTGTCTTCTAAATGACATCACAGAAGGGCTTTCATTACACCTCTTTCTAACACATGATCACACTGGCATTTCTCAAATGAAATGTAAAATATTAAAGTACACCCACACTAGCAATTTTGAATGGGATGCCCATACTTTGATGGCTTAGTTGCTTGTTACACCCCATTATTAGTAGTCACACATTTGTGGGCTCCTTTTTTTTTTATGATGATTATTCCTGACTCATGCCAGTTCTAACTGCCCTGAAATATTGTTGTGTTTTTTCTGATGTTGGAATTTCACCTAAGTATAAATATCATATTGCATTTAAATTAAAGAAAATAAAGTCACTTAATTATGAAAAGTATTTCAGAGAGGTTCACATATGGCATTTACTAACATGTCTTAAAAAACAGTCCTCTCAGCGAAGTGTAATAACTCAGAGCATATAGCTGATCAGGACTTGGCTTTATCTCCTGTCAGTTTTGAGCATTGTTCAAAGCCTGGCGCTTGCCTCCTTTTGGAAACATTAGCTGACTTAATGCATTCGCCACTGGCCTAGGAGAAATCTTCAAACCAGTACTTCAACAGGAGCTTCATTCTGTTCTTAACTTTTCTGTTGGAAAACGGTGTGGTGTGGCTTGAAGAACTCTGGGATACTGCTTTAGCAAACAGGGCTCTGCTCTCTACTGCCAAATGCCTTGTCTTGATCTGGAACACTTTCAGAATGCTGAGGACTGCCTCTCTGACTGCCCTGTGTAGATGTCCTGAGCAATGAAGTCCTCTCTTCCTGATTCCTAGCTCTCTTGTGCCCTGCACACATTCCTTTCTGTTGACACTGAAGCGACCCTACCTCCCACATTTTATCTACTTGAAAGAAAGCGCGAACTATCTAGCAGAATGTTAGATTCTACTTAGAAGGAATAGAGATTATTTTATAATCGAGTCTAACAATTTTAATGTAAATGGTTAGTATGAGAAAATTAACACCAGTTCCTTATATGCTAAGCTTTAAACGTTTACCACTTTGAGGACTTATTTTCTATATAGGAAGTTTAGTTATTAAAAATAATGTAGCTTATTTATCATCAATTACAGTTCGGTGAAACATTGCTTGCATAGCAGAAACCTTTAGGAATATATATCAATACCACAAAATTTATTGTAAATTGGAGCTAAAAATCTAAAGCTAAGAAACTTCCTGTGTAGCCAGGAGAGAGCATACCATCCAGAGAAGTCTAACACTTGATATAGACTGGAAATTGTAGGTAGAATGAATAGGAAGTTGCTTTGCCTTCCTTAAATGAGACAGTTAGGTCAAGTAAGCTCTCATTTGTTAGAAATAAGACTTGTTCTCACAGTTTCAAAATGATGTCCTGACTGTGGGCTACCTGCAACTAGTGCAGTTGGCTGAGTGCCTCGTCAGTCACTTACTGCATGGGGGTTTTTGGTGCTTGAGCTTCAGCAGTTACATCCCCTGTGTGACTGCACGACACTTACTTCAAGTTCAATTATCGACTGGTTATGCTGAAATATTTTCAGCACTCTTCTGGGTAGAGTTTGAAAGTACTTTTCATTACACTAAAGTTTTCTGTTACACAAAATTGTTTTTAAAGAAATTGCCTCTGTAGGATTTTTTTTTTTTAACTAAAACTTGAAGTGAAATCCCCTGATAATATCCTGGCAAATGACAAAACCAAAGCTTGGAACATAGAAGCAAGCAATTGAAAAAGGACACAAGTAGACTATCAGCAAAGCTGCTTAGTAGAGCCAGGAAGCAGGCTATCAACACTCAGGCCATTCTTATTGTGGCTGTTATCATAATTGACAGCATGACGCAAAAGCCTATCACATGACTTCTGGGTAGATATGTAAATGGTAAGAGGTCACTTTTCACATATGCCTGACGAAAAGGAAACACATTTAAAGGAAGTTTTATTCAAACGAATGGCTATGCAGATGTTTAGCTTTGGGGCTCATTTTGAAATTGAAAAAAAAAATCCAATCATCTGTCTGTCTTTACTATTAATTCTTTTATTTGCTTTTATCAAAACAGGGCTGTGGATATACTATTCCAATTAATGTCAACATAAAATTATGTTTAATCCAGCCTTAAATTCCAGTCAATAAAAACACAAGGAGAAACTGTCTTCTTTCCTGAAACAAAAATGTCTCAATGAGGAAAAATTTTAAGATGGTATTTACAACCATTTCAGCTACATGTGAAACTCAGGCCAGGCAAGAGACAGTGAAAGGCGTGGTGGAGGACAGACAGTGACAGGCATTGTCGTGAGAACCAATATTTAGGAGTCAGGAGTTTGGCCTTTGCTTTGTCACAGGAACAGGTGTGTCTGATTTTGGACATATTAAAAGGGAAAAGGGTCACATTGTCTCTAGCATTCCTAGACACCTTAAGTTCTATAGTCATAATATCTTTCATCCAAAGACTTTTTTTTTTCCCTTTCCAACTCTAAATGTACGACTTAGAGTCACTGATTATGATTAAGTCCATGAACTGTTCATTCCCATTTAACTTTATTTCACTAAGTATCAAGAAGCATGGCTTCAGAATGACTCTGAGGTGCCAGAATGGCTTTGATTTTTCTTCCCGACAGTTTGCTTGTGATCATTTTCTCTGCTCATTAGAGTTCTACAGCATCCCTTCACAGTTGCTCCAGAAGCAAGTAGTTAATAGAAGAAAACTTTACCTATCCGAGCACCAAGGGGAAAGCACAGACACGCAAGTGTCATTCTTTATATGTGCCTCGTTGCCCCCCTCCCCCAGTCCATGTCCCTGAGCTATCAGGAGAAATGGGGTAACCCAAGAGAACATAAACATACAATGCAGGGTATTCCCTTGAGGGTCTTGTAAACCTAAAATGAAGAGGTAAATTTGCTCGTGTTGTTTATTCGGTTTACATTTTATGGTTTATTGGTTCAGTTGAGAGCTATTGTCATCATGGCAGATAGTACACTGCCTGTTTGCTAGATCTAGCAAAGCAGGTCATTTTGCTGACATTTATCCCCCCCCCCAAATTGTATGCATTTAAGAATTGAAGTCCCCTTGAATAATAACAATGAAGGGCCTTCATCTGCATGTTCAAACTTGACTTTAAGGCCATATTGATTCACTATGGCTCTCAGCAACTTAACACTCTTATTTGTGTGTAATATCTTACATATTTCCACCTAGGTGTTTCTGCTTATGCAGACTGTTCAGTTCCTTAATTAATTGCTAATCCCACCTGGCTTTGGACTCATTCCCTTTGTAATAGCAGATGACCTAGAACTTACTAAGTGCTAGAAGTACACTTGCTTTTATGTGGTGTTAGGACCAGGGATCAACCCCATATATACCGGGTAAATATGTACATACCTAGTAAATACTCTAACTGAGCTCAATATAGCCCAGCCTCCTTGTTATTTGAAAGAAGTTATTTGAAAGAAGCCATATGGTTCCCTGCCTGGCTATTTTATTTTATTTTATTTTGACACAATCTCCTTTGAATTGCGCTGGCACAAGGTTCCCTTCCAAAGGAGGAACTGCACTCTGAGAGCATATGTAGGGCCCTTATCATCATATTTGTTTCTTTGTTTTTATTTGACCCCTATAGTGAATGTTTTGGGGATGGGTCCTATTTCTTTTATTTCTTGTTTCTTCCTGGAATACTGAGCACTGTGTATTTAACATATTGGTTTTATAGATATCCTTCTTTTATTTTGATAGGTACATATAAATTAAATAATTCAGTCGGCATGTGACTGTGTATTTTGTACAGATAGGCATATAATTAAGTCTGACTTTTAGAGTATAAGAAAACTAGGAATTGGCTCCTCTTCTGTGCAACCACATGGCACTAAGGGACTGGGTTCCTAAACTCATTTGCATGTGGTCTTTTAAGTCTGACTGCTGTGGGACAGGAGGCCACCTCTTATTTTCTAAAGTAAGATACTTGGAAAGCTCACAGAAGTTTTGAACTTATGAAAATGCAATAGAAATGTACCACTTAAAATCCAACTTTAAAAATTGACTAGAAATAACTGGCAGTTGGATTTATTTTTATAACTGACCCTTTCTCAGAACAGTGGCTAGACTGTCAGTAACCCAAATTTTAAAATTCTTATTACTTACTATTTAAAATCTATTATTACTTATTATCTAAAAATCTAAGTATAAAGTGAAATTGTGTTTAGCATATTGAATTTATTATTAATAAAATGTCTTACATGCTCTTCTAAAGACATTTAAATGCACTTAGTTTGAGTCTTCCAGTATTAACAATCTGCCCTGAATTTAACCAAGAGTACCTTGGTTAAATAAGATGCTTGAGAACTGACTTTCTTAGACATTCCTGCCTGGAAAATCTTGGTAAATAATAGCTGATTTTTAATTTAGTTAATTATCTGTTTCCCCTATCTATCAAGGGTTTACTCTATTGGATAGTTTATTAGTCCAAAGATAATTAAGAAAACAACAATAAAAATAATAAAAGGGAGATACACTCTTACTCGAGTAACTTAGCTCCAATGAGTGATAATATACAAGCTGGCACAAATACTTGTCTTCCTAGATCCTTTGAAAGCATAGGCGGTGCTGGCCCATAATATAGATGAATACATTGAAATTATATTTTATAACTTCTAGTTAATCAGTGAAAACTCAACATTAATTAGTATCTTGCCAACTTCTTTGGCATTAAATTATTGTTAAATACAATCGTTGATCATTTTGTATATATTTAAGCATTTTTTCTATTTTAGAGAAAATATGTCTCTAAAAGACATAGGCGTGTACATGCACATGCATATGTGTTCATGTTAAGTAGAAATAAATAACTAGCTTTGTTTAGCCTCTTTGAAAACATATGTAGGAAAGTAAAGATAAAAAACTATGTTGATTTTAAATGTTCAGGATGAAGCCAAGGATTGTCTCCTTAAAAGTTTTCAGAGTAGTTAAGGAACAAAAGCCACCAGCATGTAACTAGCAGAATTTATATAAGATCGTTCCGGGAAGACAGTAGTATCTCATGTCTGAGATAGCCCATGAGTGGTACTCAGGGTCTTAACGGTTTTGTGCAGAATTACCAGCTTTCAGAGAAAGAAGATGGTCCCCTAGACATTAACCTGCAGCTCGTCACTGGAATTGGTTGTGGTGTGCCATTACGTAAATCTCACTTCTTAGAATGCAGACTCAAACCTTACTCAAAACTGGCATTCACTGGTGAAAGTGGACCAGTGGGTGGCTCCCCAAGTGACCTCCTATGATCAAGCTCTCTCAAGGCTCATATTTTGAAATGTGCCCCACTTATTTCTGATAAGCGGCTTAGTCTAGCACATTGCATTTCTGTTTAGAAGGCCCCCGCAGAGAACTCTCTCTGTCTTTGTCTTTTTGTCTGTCTGTCTGTCTCTGTCGCTCTGTCTCTGTCTCTCTGTCTGTCTGTCTCTCTCTCTCTCTCTCTCTCTCTCTCTCTCTCTCTCTCTCTCTCTCTCTCTCTCTCTCTCTCTCTCTCTCTCTCACACACACACACACACACACACGAAAACAACCCATATCCTGCACTACAGGATAGGCCTGCAATCCCATTCTACTTCAGGCTGAGGACAACTTGTGTCCAAGGCCAGTCTGAGTTACATAGTGAGAGCCTGTGTATCCACCCCGCCCAACTGTGTCTCCTCAAACACAAATCTCACAATGCTGCTTCTCATACACTATAGACTAAACACATTTTCTTCTTTGAAATAGCAGAGAAATATGTCATCTGTTTAAAAATGAATAAGTATGTATTTTTCTCCTTTGTACGAATATTATGGCCTGTTTCCAGAGTACCTACTTTCCTCTCTGTTTACTTTCTGATTTATGACTTCTTTATAGCATCAAGCTGAAGACTCCACCCATCCAGTTCTCTCTCTCTCTCTCTCTCTCTCTCTCTCTCTCTTCTCTGTCTACCCAAAGAGACTTTTTTCCAGTTCTGTATAAAGTAAAATTAGTTTTACTTTAAATATTGAAGTGATTTCAGCTTACCTTTAGCATTTTAGAGTACATTTTTCAGATAAAAGGCATCATTCTGAAACCTCGTGACCTCTCTTAGGCTGTGAAGAAACGGGACTCTGAGGGGGGGAATAGTCCACTTTTTCAAAGCACTGTGTTTTTGCAACAGAGTTAAAGCAATTCGTCTCACATTTCAAGGCTTTCTGGCCATTCTAGAAACTCACAGAAGAGGGGCAATCCAGGCTAGGGTCTTTAGCAAGGCAGCTTCTTTTCTATGTAAGATGCAGTGAATTGACAGCCTGGCTCTCCAGTGGTTAAAAACAATGGTTTGCTAGTATACCCACCCCCCCAAGCAATGCCAGATAAGTTTACTTTCTTAAGCATAAAAATAAGCAGTATATCTTTTCAATAAATCTGCTAGCACTGTAGGGCAGCTGTTAACCAAACAGAGCTGGATAGGGTTCCCGGGAAGCATTCTGAAGAGCAGGGCCAATGCACAGTTGTAGGGAGAATTTGTCTCAGGTCCCATTCAGCTCCTTCTCCACCACCTTGACAAGCAGGGACGCATTCATAGTGCCATGCCTCTGAATCCTACATAAAACCCAAGCTCGTTTTTGACTCTTTCTGAAGAATGCCACTTTAGGTAAAATGTAATTTGTAGTTTGTAACATGAGAAACAGGACGCCTTCCAGCTTCTTTACCTGTTAGGGTCAAGGCAGGGCGGGGCCTTTCTCCTCTGAACCGCATGTCTTCTGTTTTGCAAACTGCATGCTTTACAGATATTGATTATTCTACTCTGCATAGATGATTTGGTATGTCGCATAGAAAAAAAAAAGAACGCATTTTTATTTCCTTTCTAAAATAATCTCTCTATTGAACATTATTAACGTTTTCTTTTATTTCAGCTCAATTTATACTCTAATCTTGGCTAATTGTTATGTTCTAAGCACTTGTTTCTCTGTATGCTTTAATTAATAGAGAAGCATATTGCAATAACTTTTTTTTTTCCTAAGGGAAAGTCTGAAAATTTTGCTTTATATAGTAAGATTTTTTTTCTTTTTGGTTTTGTGTTTGTTTTGTTTTTAATTTTGTCTGTTTTCTTTAAGTTGCCTCTTGGGGAAGTAAGGGTAATGCCATGTTCAGTACTAGTTTGCATGTGTTCATTTAAATACTAAAAACTGTAGTACTGCTCGATCCATATCTGACTGCTAGGTTTCAATTGACAGCTGAGGATTTGTGACTGGACCATGAATCAAAACGGCAGGCATTTATACCCCAGTACCAGTGAGGATACATTGGGAATTACTTGGCAAAGGTAACATTTTAATTATTTCCAACCCTACACTTACACCTAAAAGTTACATGACCTAAAGTGTTTGTTTTTAATTAGTTGTACAGAAAATATGTTAAAAGTATAGTTGTTTGGCTATACCATCCCCATTCCCTTATCTCTCTCTTTAATTCTTCTAGATGCAGCATCAGTTTGACCAGAGACTGTAGTATATGTTAACTAATCATGGGGATTTCTCAATACTGTCAAACGTTTGGGACAAATTTATAACATTTTTGGAGGAGTGTAATATGACATTTAGATTTAAGGGCCTGAAAGTGAAATCATAGCTTTAGGCAAGCTTTTTCTGCTACCTGAGGATAAAACATTGGTTTTCTACGTTATGGCATTTTCTCATTTCAACCCTTTCTTTTTTGGCTAACTCTAAACCTTTTTAGTATCATTTATTCCTCTTTCAGTGGGAAAAGACTAGAAGAAAAGTTTTAAGCCTGTCAGTTGTTCAAAGAGCCAGTAAATTTTGGAGTGGGAAGATTATTAGATTCTGTAGTTAAAGAAGAAATTTTGTTTAAGTAGTTTCAATTTCTGTTTGCAGACTGATAAAATTAATTGACTTTATTAAGTCAGATAAGAAAATTATTTGAAAATAGCTTTGAAAATATCTTTGAAAATATTTGAAAATATCTTATGTTTTGGTTTTGAAAAAAACACTTCTAAATTAGTTATTATCTTTTCAAAGCAGTTTGTATTAAGTAAATAATTTATGGTATAATATATATTAAAACATAAAGATGATAAGTGAGATTAATGTAATCCCTTAAGTTTCCCAATAATAGAACCAACATAGTTTTTACCCTTGTTCTGACTGTAGGCATTCCTTTGCATTTTCTACATGAAGCATGAAGCCAGATGTTAAGATGCTAGTTATAAAAGGGGTGTTTGATTCCATAGTGGGTGAAGGCACCTGTTGTGGGTTCAAGGAGTCAAACACCTCCATTTACTCAGATAAAAACTAAAAAGGCTACCTAGATTTTGGTTTTTGACTCATAAGAATTATTCAGCCATGCAGTGGTGGCACACACCTTTAATCTCAACAATCAGAAGGCAGAGGCAGGTTGATGTCTTTGAGTTCAAGGCCAGCCTGATCTACAGACCTAGTTCAAGGACAGCTAGAACTACACGAGGAAACCCTGTCTCCAGAAACAAAAACCAATAAACAAAAAGTTAGATTTGTTTATTTTATATGCGAGTGTTTTTCCTGCATTTGTGTGTGCTTGCTTGGTGCCTGCAGGGTCAGAAGAAGCCACTGGGTTTACAGATGGTTGTAAGCCACCAGGTGGATGCTGGGAATTGAACCTCACTCCCCAAGGAGAGCAAAAAGTGCTCTAAATGCTTAGCCATCTTCAACCCTTCATTTGGTTTTTAAAAATTCCATGGCATTTAATTAAGTTAACAATTTAGCGATTACAATACTTTTCCCATGTTTAAATATCGGTAGGAATAATCATCTCTAAAAACATCTGTTGGAATGTTCTTCCCCAAGAAGTCTATATCAGTAGGAAAAACCCCTATATAATATATACTTACAAATGGAAGATAAACTCAGTGGAAGTATCTTATTTAAATAGTCTCAATGATTAATGGTACTTAATTAAATTGAATGAAAGTGGCTTAAGAATCTGAATTAGTAAGCTATTTAAAGTTAATTTAATTAAATTTGATAGCACAATGTTTGCATTAGTTTATTAAGTAACAATCCTATACTCTATGCTTTGCCTATCAGCAGAATGGTCTGTGTTCACAAGTACTGCAGATTAGATGGAAGGTAATACTTACGTTCCTCAATGTCACTCCAGCTATTTTCTAATCAGTAGATTACTGATTGGCATTTATTTAATCTAGAAAAGGGTAGTATCTTTGAAGCACATCAAAACCAAAAATGATGTAAGTTTTTGGTGTCATAATATATTTTGAATTAGGTCTGAGTAGTTCTGGAATCAGAACTTGGTATCCCCTAAAAGGAAAGGTCACACACATATGTGAGAAATGAGTACAATGACTAACAGTCCTTGGGGAAGGATTGTTCATCTTGTAACTCCCAGTTCATCTTCCCTTTCCCAGCCAGAAAATTGATGTGACCACCAGCTTTCAGATGGTAGTGAATCTGGGGTGGGGGAAACCACCTGGGTTTATTGATTTCATTTTTTCCCTTTCTCAGAGGATACTAATCTTTCTTTGGATTAATGAATGGCTTAAATATGTGAGATGGCCTGAGCCCCCAATAAAGCCTTGAAGTTCACTTTGGGTTGCATCTGCTCTTCTTGTCATGACTCAAGAAGGCACATCTTCTGTGTTTCAGCTGTATCTATACATTCATTCTGCACGGGTTTTCTGAGTTGGGGTGGGTGGGGTGCTGTCCTAAGTACAGTGTAGTCATACTCACAGATCTTTGAATCTATGTGCCACAGTTATGAATAAACACGTTCAGGGGAGACAGGAATTCTCTTCGTTTTGCTACCATTTTCAAAAATGGACACAACTGTAGGGCATGGTGGAACAAGCCATTAGTCCTACACGAGTTGGAGGCAGTGTGGCGTATGTTTTTAAAGCTTTGTGGATTTTGTTTCTAGATAGAATATGGAAGAGAAAAATCCTAACTGACTGTACCATTGTCACTTTTAAGAGAGTTAGGGACAGTTAACGCTACAGAGTTATCTCATTAGTTTGACAATATTAGGGAAAGAGATTTGTTCAGCCAGAGACTTCAGTGACTGAGCTTTGGTGTTGTAGATGAAGAGCACATTGTAGGTCATACCTGTTGTGGCTACTACTTGTTGTTTTGTTATTTTTAATATGTTTTTAATTGAAATAGAACTAGATCACTTCCTCCTGCCTTTACTACCTCTGGCCCCTCCCAGCTACCCATCTTCCAACTCCTCCCATGTTCCTCCATGTTCAAGTTGATAGCCTCTTTTTCTTTGATTTTTACACACACACACACACACACACACACACACACACACACACACACACCACTCACACATGCACTTATGCACAAATATGTTTATATACAAAGGCAATTCATGGAGACTGTAGATAGAAAGATCATAGCAAAGCAAGTGTTTGGATTTGCTTTATTTTGTTACGACTGTGTCTGTTGCCACTTGGTTTGTCCTCACTTACTTTCATTTCTACCTGTCCCAGTTGCCCTCCTGAGGTATTTCCATGTCAAATGCAGCTTGTGGGGGTGGGGATGGGGGTTGAAAATGGCAGTGATCTACTCAAACTGGAGATCTGCTTGCCATATCCCACCCAAGCTCAGAAATGCCTTCAGGCGCCATGGCTGACTGTTAGGCCCAGTTTCCAGATTACAGTCCTGAAGGTGTTTTCTTGCTTTGACCTTAGAATTGTGTGAGGTGTGCTTGTGTGTGTGTGTGTGTGTGTGTGTGTGTGTGTGTGTGTGTGTGTGTGTGTGTGTGTGTGTGTGTGTGTGTGTGCGCGTGTGTGTGTGTTGCAAGTATGTAAACTCAAAAGCTAAGGACTTACTTAAATCTAGAGAGAATGAAATTTCCTGCCTAAGTAAATGGTTAGTTGCCGGAGTTGATCCAGAATAAAATACTGAAGGCCTTGCTTCCACTTCAGTCCGAGTGCATTGACCTTCTTGGAGGATGGTGGGTGATGAATTGCTCAAGCTACGTGCTGCTGTGACTGTTCTTTGTCCTCTTCCATGTATAAGTTCTGGGGTTTTTTGTTTGTTTGTTTGTTTAGTTTTTTTGTTGTTTGTTTTTGTTTTTGCACAAGTGAGTGTGTGGGCATGGACGCATCCAACAGTTACTTGCTAACTAGCTTGCTGTCCTGCGACCCCAGCCAGACTCTTGTTTGCACTTTCATGTATGAAAGAACAGCATAATTGAATGAAAAAGAAAGCTGGAGGACAGTCTAAGAATAATATAAACATGTTATTTTAAAACATTGGATGGGTGCTTTATGTAAAAGAGAAAGTGGATTTATTGTTTCATTCTCCCTTCTCCCCCTTCACCGCTTTAAGAAAATGTAAAGCCACAAGTGAGCTGTTTTATGTGTCTGATGGCTTATATAAACATAGAAGAAGCCTTCAGATGGCTAAAATAAACATGCGCGTGTTACTGAAGGATATGTTTACACAAGCCGTTTGCTCAGCCCCTGAAATAATGAATAAATGAAGATTTCACTGAAATAATTGGGAGGATTTTTCTTTTGTTTGTTTGTTTGTTTGTTTCTGCTTATGCCATAATTGCATGGCACCAGAGACGTTTATCAGCGATTTTCCATGTTACATATGTTGCCCGGTTCCTTTCTAAGAGGTGAATACTTCATCCTGTCATTACTTTACACATGTTTTTGTAAGAAATTGTCGTTTATTACTGCAATTCCAGAAAGCTGCCTGATTTCCCAAGAGAAGTTTAGCAGCCAGTAAAGGTTATTTGGATCTGGCTGGTCCTGAGAAAGAGGGCAAAATGAAAGGGTAATAGTGAACACTTCATGCTTTGTAGTTACTGTGAAAAACCTTTTACCAATTTCCCTCCCATACTGTTTTCTTTATAAAACGTATCCTCTCTATCAAAGGACTAAAAAGATAAACTTAGGAGTAATTGTAATAGGTTGCAAACAGTATGTGTTCCCATCTGTATGTTTATATATAGATATGTGGCATGTGTGTGATAAAGCATGTGTGCACCCCTGTCCTTAGGTAGAATTAAGTTAACTTTCACTTCACCATTATACTTGGCCATCTGTGCACATCTCCTAGGTTAGCATTTCCTGCTCAGGGTTTCTTATCTTACGCAGAACTGCAGTCCTGCCGCTGGGTTGTTCCTGTAGTTCCTGAGGGGAGCTGGCTTCCCATCGCTGAATCTGCTTTTCAGCTGTCAGCTCTAGAGTGTTTGAACTGTTCAAACTTTTATACACCATTGCAGGTTCCTAGCACTTCCTAGGTCTTAATAGAAGTGCTGATAAGATAGAAGAGTAGGAGACTCCTAGGTTGTGGCCATTGGTAACAGGACAGCTATCTGCTGTCCTTTGCGTTTATCAGTCTTTTGAAAGCAGCCACTTTCCATCCTCATCAGTATTGCTTGCACCTGTTAGGAAATCAAAGCTAAAGTCATTGGCATTCTTAAAAATGATCTGAAATGATTTTTACAAACACATGATGTCTCTGATCTGGTTGTTGGGAGCTGTGTGAGGACTTGTAGTTTTCACCTACCTTTCTCCATTTATAAAGAAAGATTTGTCCAACTGGACGTTTCCTTTTTATCTAGACAAACTCTTCAGAACACTTCCTAAGAAATTAATTGTATTCCAGCCAGACTTGCATGCTGCCATCCCACAGGAAATGGGTCAGCAATCCATTAAGATGCCATTAGATAATCTAATTTGGAACTTAATCTCTAAATTAACCATGCTCCATACTTGAAGCATACTTGAGAGAAAGAAAAAAAAGTTTACGTTTGAATCGATAGGGGAGCCGAAGCGTGAAGAAGGCTGTTTGTTTTTTCTGTAGCTGTGGTCACGTCTCAAGCCGTCTGGTAACCAGGAGAAACCAGACATGATGTAATTCCAGATTGAACTTGAACTTCAGGGACTTAGGATGGGGGAACAATGGGCCATAGGAATCAATAATGTCCATTTTCCACATGATTGTGTCTGGAGCTTTTGGTCAACCTTTCTGGATGGACAGTGTGACCAAAACGAGATGACCCAGGGACAAGGTGTTAGAGGAAAAGAGAGCAACTTTCTCCATGGTGTTTTCAGAGCAGTGCTGCAGATTCCAGCGGGATTAGAAAAGTTCCCGCTCTGCAGTGAAGCGGCGGCCTGTTCAGAGCGCTCTTTGTTCGCCTAGGTAGGACAAACTTAATCTTCCGTTTCCTGTCAGATGGTTTTTGGCAGCAGAGCCTGAGAGGGAGGAGCAGGATTCAGAACATTCTCAAATGCAAACCTTGCTGATTAACCCTTTGCAGCTAAAGGAAGTGTGCTTGACGCTGACCCTGTTTGAAGATGGTTTATGCAAAGCACCATGCAAACACGCACATTCTGTGCTAAGGAAGTCAGCTTCATCAGCCCACACACCATTCCTTTACTGTTGTGGTCCTGGAGCTGGGGCTAGGTGTGCTGTCATTTGGTCTTATTTAGATAATAAAACCTAGAACTGAATATATTTTATAGGAAATGTAATGTTATAGAAGGAAAGGCAAAAAGCCTGCTGAATTTCAATACAGTGAATAATAATGATATACATGTCACAATGTCGAACTGTAGAAAGAGAGTTTTCGCTCCCTCGTTCGCTTTGTTCGCTTTGTTTTAGGAGTTTTCTGCACACGTGAACACAGTAAAAAGCCCAACATCCTAGTTTGATTCTTAACTCTTCGTCGTCGTACTCTTCTGAATTCTGATATTAACAGGTCCTCTCTTTTCTAGAGGCAAAACTGTTTAAATAATACCGGATTTTGCTTTTAAATAAAAATCATGTGGGAGTCTCCTGGCTTTTGTACAAAACTCACATTTCTCTTTATTTAGTATGCCTTTGGTGATCCTCTCTGTGAAAGGCACTATTTTGGAGTACCGTTTTTGTAGGGAAATGTCTGCAGTTGAAGAATCACTTATGCAAATAAGAGGAGCAATAACCCCTGTAACAATAGCACTGAAAAGGAGCCTGGTGGAGAGGAATACAGACTAGAGAAAGGCTGGGAATCAACATGTGGGCTTCCCTGTGGCATGGTCTGTGGGAGGGTGCAAAACACTATAGTCAGCCTATAATTCCATATATTTTTAATTGGCAAAAACTTCCCACAGATTGATACATTGGTATATGTTTGCATGTGTGTCCTGTAGTTAATTTGTAATTAATCATCTTCATAATTTTCTATCCTATTTTTTTTTTTAGCTCTAAAAAATCAGCAAGATCAAATCAAGTTGCTTTTTAAATTTTGCTTAATTTGTCTTATTAAGGGGAAGAATTTTCTTTTAAATCCTGTTTACATTTAAATATACGCAAGTTTTTGACTTTTAAGTATTTGGGTTCCCTTGTTGAAGGACCTCCTAGGGTCATGTGTAGAAGCTTCTATACTAAAAGAACTAAGTGTGGTAATGATCTTGTGCACTGTCTAGCTGCAATGTTCCCATATAAAGTCACTATTGCCTTGCTCTTCATTAGACTAAGTACTTCACTGGCATGTGCCATTTTTGAACGTGGAAAATGTTCTCACTTGTGCATGCTAAAGTGAACCCTCAATCTAGCAAACCCCAGAAGTAAAGCCGTTGGAAACAATTGAATATATACCAGTGAGGTTTGACAGCCTACCATTTGATGTTATTTTCAAAAGTGTGGCTCCCCAAGGATTAACAATAAAGAAGGCTATTTACCTACTTAGTTAAGAAATAAATACATTTCTCTTTCATTACTATGAAGTGCTATTGCTTGCAGCTAGAATCATTCCACGAGCCACCTGCAGTTTATGATATTTGGTGTTTCCCAGAGAGCCCACAGGGGTCTTTGTAGAGCAGGTAAGAGCTAGCCAGGGAGCTGTCTGACGCTGACTATTACAAATAGTGATAATCATTAGAAATCATCTTGCATGCAAATAGGATCATTCAGATGGTAATAATGATCACTAAAAATGGGAAAAATAAATCAAAGAAACCCAGGACCTGTATAAAGCATGTAGTAAGTATATTTCACTTTCAGTCGGGCCTCATTTAAAAAGGGGCTGAAAAACAACCACCACTTGATAAATAAATTACAGTTACTCATGTGGAAGTTGGGCTCAAGAATTATTATTCTTGTTCAGGAGCTCTGGTACAGCTAAATGTCAGCTGTAAGCCATTGAATAGTTTATATCATTCAACTGCAATAGAAGTATATGAACAACAAATGGCAATGTTTGTCACAGAGAGAACTGAAGTACAGTGTGAGAATGTGGTATTCTCACACACAATACTGTACTTAAGATCCAGGTATCTACAGTTTAATAGCTGTGTACAATTGGGTAAGACTTCAGGCTTCGGGTTCCTCATCCATAAACTAAGCATGAATGTTTGTTGTTAGGACCCAAAGGTAGGTCAGTCATGTAGACCAATGCCTGGCAAATTACTCATGCCATGTGAGTACTAGTGATTAGGTGCCATGTTCTTCTTCTTCTTTTCTGATATAGTAATAGAGTCAACTTGAAGCCTGTTCATTTATTCCTTCCACTGATGTGAGTGAATTGTTTTTTTAACAAGACAATGTATATATAGTCTTTGAGTTTTATGGAAGCAAGTTGCTAGTTGAGATGCAACACAGTATATCTAGACAGTATAGTATATCTAGACAAGATAGTATATCTTGACAGCCTAGTATTTTCAGACATATTTTTCACTCTAACAGAGGAAATCCTTTGCTGTATGTTTTGACACTAAAACCAGTATGAGTAATTTGTCAATAAATTTATTGTTTGGCCAAAGGGAAAAAAAAATGATACCTGAAATTGGTGCAAAGGATTTGGAGGCAAATTTCTCTTATCATTTTATATGGTCTTCATGCTTCCTGTGTCATTGTGTGTTTTATCACCATCCATTAACAATCTGACAATTGGTGTGGTTGGACTTTTTATAAATCTACCAAATCTTTGTGCTCTATTACTTAGTATTTCTCAAGTTTCTTAAAAGAGTCCCTATAATCTTTGAAGTAAATCTAAATAGATAATCTTAGGATTCCCCTGGAAAGTAGTAGTATAATTAGAGTACTAGAATTTTATGACCTAACAGTTGGAATGCCTAATTCATAATGAAATGAGTATCAATTAGTAATATGTGGATGGAGGCATTCTTCAAACACCTCTCACTGTTTTAGTGACCTAAGACTAATAGGTGAAGTTTTTTTTTTTTTTTTAATTTGGATGCTGACTTAACTTAATGGCTTCATCTATGTTTATTTGACACCTTTTAGGTTTAGTTGGTTATTGTGTTAAAAGCCAAAGAACCAATCACTTTTGGCCTTGCAGGCACAGTTACAGGGTGGTTTTTTTTTTGTTGTTGTTTGTTTTGTTTTTTTTAATGACCAACAGATGTTGCTTTGGTATCCACAGCAATTTTTTTTTTCTTTTTCATTGAAAGATAAAGAATCTATTTACTCCTTAGTGGAACATCTACAGTTTCTCCAGATTTAAGAAGTATATATAGAGTGAGCTTTAAAAGTATGACCTGCCAATTCTCTGTGCTTTATTAGTTACTCAAAATTCTTGATAGTTCCAAACCATATTCCCTCTTAGCTTTCACTGTAATGTTACCTGGGAACTAGTTTTGCTTCCTGAAAAGACAGTTTTGGAGAATTTGAGATTGTTGCCTCTGACAAGCCAGTTTCTCGCTCAGTGCGCATTCTCTTTGTCAACACTGACTTGGTTATGACATAGTTTGTGTAGCATATGGCAAATTCATAGTTTATTAAAGCAAATACATTTGCCTTAAAATAATCCCGTTCTAAAAGTTCTTGCCAAGGTTAGACCAATATGCCACTTTGAAGGAAGGCAGTGTATCATAGTGAAATGGCCATGGGACACAGACAGAGTTGCTGTTATCTGAGGGCTATGTGGGTGAGATTGGCCTTACTTTCTTTACCTATGAGAGTGGATAATAGTGGCCATTTTAAGAGCTGAAACACCAAAGGTGGTACCTTCTGTTCACCAGCCTGGTTATCTAGCAATGTCTACCTTTGTTCTAATTCTATGAATTGAACCATTCAGAACTCTGAATCATTTCTAATTCAATTGCCACGTCTTCCCCATTGCCCTGAAACAGTTTGTTAAAAGATTCATTGAATTTCTTCAACAAAGATGAGACTCCAGTGTGAAATGAATCAGGGCCATCACTCACTCCCTGACTATCTTCTAAGTTAAAGGAATTGGCTTATGTTTTCCCTGTAGGGGAGAGTCAGTTTACACAGATGACCACAGTAATAGAGAATATTTTCTCCAAGATATCTGACATTAAATTTTGATTTAGCTCTATGTCTTGTGTATAATGTATCACCATGCATGTCATCAGGATGAGCAGTGTTTTGTTTTATGGTGGTGCCAAAGTTTTTTGAACTTTTTGATTGTTATTTTTCATGCTTGTACCCTTTTTTACTACTTTTATTTCCAGTGGTTATGGGCAGCAAATTCTTCGAAATATATGTTATCAGGTTCAGACAGATGCACCTTTAGTACATGTAAAGGTGATTTGACTTTAGAAAATCTAATGATAAGAAAGCAAATGCAAGCTTGAAGCTACACGTTGTTGACTTTGCATGTTTTGGAAATCCTTTCAATTATATAGTAAAACTCTCACTAGTCAAAGTATAGATTCTTTTAATTGAACATAAAATAATTAATATAACTTTCATTCCTCCATGAATGAAAATCATGACATATTTTATACATACCTGTGTACATGTGTGGATGTGGATATTGGCATTCATTTGGGCTTCTCAGCATGATTGTGCTAATGCATTCTCAGTGAAGAACTATAAAAAACTTAGGTGTTGTATTTTTTTTAATTAAGTGAACTAGTTTGGTTTAACATTTAACATTGCTGTATAGGCATTGAGTTACTTTTCTCTGGATTGCTTCCCCATCTGGGAACTGCTGTTAAAGCTCTAAAGAATGTCCCTTATAGTTCTGAACTTAACCTATGGGTTGGTGCTAAGAGGCTTGTAAAAGTAAGATATGGAGCCTGCAAAGTATTCCCGTTTATTCTCCTGTAAAGATTCATAAACAGTATCAACAAATATACTACACTGTGCAGTGTTGGTATGGCCATTATGTAGGCCAAGAGATTCAGAAGGATTAACTAAATATTAAATTTGCCATACATTCTAGAGCATGAATTCTCTGTATGTAATGACCAGCCATTTGTTCTGGATTCTTATTTTTCTCCGTGTACTTTGTAAATTTGTGTTTTTAGGAGCCACACTTATTTTTTAATCATTAATACACTCTCTCCAGAGCATACAATCAATCTCTAGATGACTCTGTGGAGCTCATCTATTTGGGGATTTCTTATTGATTTCACAAGGTGGCTTGTTGATGGCTGTTGTTTTGTTTTGTTTTGTTTTGTTTTGCCAAGGACTATCTATTGAACTAGACAGTTTACTTTTGACACTGCTTACTTTAGGTTAAAAATCATAGATAGCTATTTTGTAATTAGCCTTATTGTTAAGAAACAGTCTCATCTGAGGCCAGAGTCTATACAGCTAGATAAGACTGGGCCATTCTTTTCCTGTGGCATTCACCTTTCAGTCAGTAAGATAATTGCAGATAACAGATGAATGTGATATGATGTAATAAATGCTGTAATGGAACTATGTACAGAGTGCAGTGAAGCACAGTTGAGGTGAAAATAAGTTTCTTGATGCATTATGTAACATTGTTCCAGTCAATGCTACAAACTACAGAAATAATTCTGAAGATGTGTGTAGGAAGAGAGAAAATATGTGAAAAACAGTCAAATTTCTTAGAAAAGATTTCAGTAAAAATATAGTCTTTAGACTTGGGGTAATTCATCAACTAAGGAAGATATGTAAGTTGGTGTGTTGTTTTTTTCTGCATAAACTTTGTATGGGGCATCTAAATTTTAAATTCAGAGATACTCAGATGACAGTGTGTTCATAAATCCACATAATCAAGGTTAGCACCTTTTCAAAATAGTTAAATATGAGTTCAAGCCATTGATTTATTTGTCCCAAATTTTGTAACACATTTGCCATATGCTAGGCTATATGCTAAATGGTTAGCAAAATAAAAGTCAAGATGTGCTTTTGACTCTGGTTGTCTAATCATAAAACCCTTGAGAAAATATCACTGGTTTCTTTTCTGTTGAAGCTTTTCTGGGCAATACATACCTAGACAGGTAGAAATAAGCCATGGTTTATATTATCTTCAGAGTAAATTATGTTATGTTCTGTTTCCTTAATCTAAAATTGCTTCTTTGTGTTAATTGCCATGATGTTTCTTATGGCTTTAGGAGTCAAATAGATAGGCATGTCCAGATTGCTAGCTACAATAGTGATCAGATAGGCATGTCTAGATTGCTAACTGCAGTAATAGAATCCATCTCACCTATAATTCCAACAGTAGAGGATACTAAATAAAATCTAAAGCATGGAGAATATGCCATGCCAGACCATTGCTAAACTGGGGGAAGAATTGTCTGTATGATGTTTCCTTGGTATAGTGATGCAGCTGACATTATTCTCCAAATTGAATATCAGCACAAATAATAGAAAAATGTATGGGGTGGTGTCTTTTGTGGTGCCGTAAATCTGGCATTTCTTTGCTCCATATGAAACTTTTATGAGAAAGTATGTCAATAGCAACTAGAGAAATTTTGTTTGAGCTTGATTTTAAATCCCAAGACCAGCATAGGCATTGCACAGCCAACTAACTGATGAGAGTTACGACTGCTGGCACAGGTTACTCCCTTTCTTTTTCTGGTCTCAAGTGTGCTATTCCAATTGTGCTATCATTTCTGGTGGTAAAGGCTGGGAATGCTCAGGCCAATGTGAAGAAAAACGAATTGAAAGGAAAGATTTGGTTCTGTGTAAGGGAAATTACAGAGGAGAGCAGAAAAACGACAGAGAACCCGATATCCTCCCTCTGCTGCGTCCTCCACAATGGACTTCTGCACCACACAGTGTAGCAAGCTGGGATCCACGTGGTCCTCCAGGATAGAAAACATTTGGTTGTCTAAAATTCTTCAGTTAAGTATGATGATAATTAGGTGTTTCAAATTGCATACTATATGTGGACCTGCCTGAAAATGTATTATTCTCTTGTGTGAGATATATATTTCATTCAATTTTTAATTTTATGTAACCTAGTAGGCAGACAAACCCATCTTGCCCAGAATGTTTTATGTATTAAAGGTTAAACCCAATTAGTGTATTTAGCAAGCTACAATGGTCTGGTATCACTAGAAATTTCTGTTTCTCTTTTTCTTCATTTGAACAATAAAAATCATACTCTACTTATTACATTAAAGTGGATCAGATATTTGAAAAAAAATATCCTTAATCAGCTAGAGTTCAACAGTTGTGAATGTATACTATTTCATATTTTTCTGCATCTTAGGTCTTTTCATGAGAGCAAGGGATCATATAGAGTATATATCTGTATGATGTATATAACCTAGAAGTTGTTGCATGTAGTATGTATGTGTGTAATGTGTGTAATTTAATACAGTTAGCACATGCTATTAATTTTTAAATTTTATTACAAGTTCAATTTAAAATTAAAAAATATAATAGTTGTAATTTGATGCATTTAGAATTTATACTTATGACTGGAGATTTTAACATTGTGTTTTTCTTTTTTTTTTTTTTTTCTTTCTTCCCTCCCTGCTACCCTTCTCCTCTCAACAGTCCTGGTACCTGGGCTAGCTTGGTTCCTTTCCAAGTGTCAAATAGGACACCCATCTTACCGGCAAATGTCCAAAATTATGGTTTGAACATAATTGGAGAGCCTTTCCTTCAAGCAGAGACAAGCAACTGAGGGGAATGAAAAACAACAATAGTATAAGAAAATTAGGGGAAAAAACACTCAAAGCAAAGGAAAAGAAGAAAACTGGACGAAAGGGAGGAAGGAGAGAAACTGAAGAAAGAAGACAATAGACCAGCATTGCAGCACTTACAATCACTAATTCCCTTAAGGTTGAAGCTATAATGACACGAAAGGGTCGATGATATCTCACTGATGCTAGACTGCAGCCCCTGCAACGTAGCCTTTGTTACATGAAGTCCGCTGGGAAATAGATGTTCTGTCTCTATGACAATATATTTTAACTGACTTTCTAGATGCCTTAATATTTGCATGATAAGCTAGTTTTCTTGGTTAGTATTCTTGTTGTTTACGCATGGAGTCACTATTCCTGGTTATCTCACCAACGAAGGCTAGGAGGCGGCGTCAGAGGTGCTGGAGACAGAGCCATGAGCCAGCCATTTTATGAGCACTCTGATTTCTTAAAGTTAAAAAAAAATATATATTAAATCTCTGTAGCCTTTAGTTATCCATACAGATTTATTAAATTTTGGCCCTTAACCCAGCCTTTTCCAGTGTGTAACCCAGTTTGAAATCTTAAAAAAAGAAAAAAAAGTGAAAAATAGGAAAAAAAAAAAAACAGTTTGAACTCAAAGGCTCTATGGAAGAAATGCCTCTATGTGGGTAAAGTGTTACCTCTGCATGCAACAGTAAAATTTAATATAATATTTTCCCCACAAAAGAAACACTTAACAGAGGCAAGTGCAATTTATAAATTTATATCTAAAGGGGAATCATGATTATAAGTCCTTTAGCCCTTGGACTCTAAATTGAGGGGATTAAAAAGAATTTAAAATAATTTTGAGCGAATTTATTTTCCCCTCAGTTTTTGAGGGCATTTAAAAAAAAAAAAGGCATTAAATCAAGACAAATCATGTGCTTGAATGGAAAAAAAAAAAATGAATGAAAACACAGCACTTAGGTTGGCTTAGCTGCAGCCTCCTTGGAGGTAGAATTATTTATTTAAAATTACTGGTTGCATCAAGAACCCATAGGGTGTACAAATGGTTCTATAAAATCTGCATCGTAGAGACAAAGAGGCAGGTAAATCCATGTCACAAGGGTAAAGCTTCCAGTGTACAGGCTGGGAAAGCCAGGGCATAGGATAGAAAAACACACTCTTCAGAGAAGTGCCATCGGGGTGCTGGAAACATGCACGGTGCTTTCAGACATTAGCCTTGTCCCACACATTTCTCGTATTGACAGATCCATAGTGTGCATGGGCAGACACATATTGCCTCTATGTCTCTTAAAATTTTAATTAAAGTACTCTTTCCAGTAATCCTAATTTGCACGAAGATATAATGTCCACATTACGTGCCTTGCCTTGAAATCTTAAAAAAAACAAAAGACAAAAAAAAAAAACACAAAAGTGACATCACTACACTTGTTTTGCTGCATTTATTATCGTTTTAAATCTTTACCATTTTTATGACAAAATATTTTGTACTCCAGACGAAGAAAAATGTGTGACATCATGGATTTTTTAGACAGTTACACCTTTATCTCACATTTATAAAGCATATCATGGCTGTGTATAGTTGCCGCTTAAAAATTGTAATCGACCAGCAATATTTTCAGTATTTTGGTGTTTTTTCTATTAACCTTTCATGTTTTTCATCTTCCAATTAATATTTGGGGGGAGGGGTTTCAAATTTATACGAATTATGCAATACCAAGTTTTGCCTATGTAGGTAGTGCTTTTAGCTGTATTGGTTATTATAGGTAAGTACACAGATTTAAAAAGAAATAATGTATGCTTTTTTGTTTGTTTGTTTATTTGTTTGTTTGTTTTAATTGACCAAAGTGGGTACTGCTATTTTTGCAGTGTGATGAGGTCCTTTTGTGTACTGAGAGATGGACAGGGGATTTTTTTTAATATACATATATATATATTCTGGGGTGGGTGGGAGGATTTTTAACACTTTTCAGTGTAGCTGTGAAGCAGTGCACCCTGAGATGGGCCTGGGCTGCAAAGCGACTGTTCTGCCTACTGTGACAAACTTCAACTTACACAGACCCCCCCTCCCCCTACTTTCCCACCTGGGGTGCAAGCTGAACTCATTTCTGGTTTTCAAGTCAAGAAAATGGGAGGAAAGACCAAGGACAGGCAAGCCTCCTAGAGGCAGACTTAGAAGAACTGCCCTGTCTCGTTTCAGTTGTTGAATAGTTTTTCCTGAAAGTTCCTAATCCACAGTGGAAAGCCAGCCTGTCTCATATTGGCAAAGACGTCTCTTGAAGTGCCCACATAGCAGATGTTTGCTGCTTCACACTCTTGAGTTTAACACAGGAACACACTTTCACATTCGCCCATCTGGAGAGCGTGTTCCCCTATCCCTTCCAGGACAGGATATGATGTTGCTATGACTTACTACTTCAAGTGGATGGCAGCACACTTGGGATTTTGGGTGTTTTTTTTTTTTTTTTTTTTTTTACATCAGGTCATTGGGAAGGTTGACTAGAGAGAGGGTTACTCTTCTTGAATGTATTTGGACTGATAGGTTAAAAAGTCAAAGTTCGGTTTTTAAAGAACAAAAATGAGCAAATACTTTTATTTTACCTGCCCTTGTAAACTGAAAACTAGAGCAGAGAAA